>JAVCKT010098544.1:0-10376 GCA_032273925.1 Rhynchotus rufescens | reverse complement strand
CATAATGATTTTTTTCTTTGGGGGGGGGGGGGAGAAAGAATGGAGGAAAAGAAGTAAACACTTTTAGCAGCTTTTCCAGAACTCAGATATTTATAGTTCTGAATCCTCTACCATTTTTCATATTTGAAAACATACCGTGAAGAAAATCCCTGAGCTGTCCTTTACTGAAGCTATAGATCAATCTGTGAGAATTCCTAAACTGTGTAGACCTCCAACCTTGTTATTTCTAGGAAATAAGAAATATATTTTCTTTGTGATTTTAGGACTGGTTTTAAAATATTGACATGGGAAACTTCAAGTTTAAATGAATGGCCTTCTGCTGAGCAGTATTATTAACAGACTCTGCCAGATCTCATTTTCTGTCTCACCCGTGCAGCACTGAGAGTCCCTGTGGAAGTTAGTGTACTTATTCAACCAATTCTAAATTTCCCTTGGATGTGACGTAATTCCAAATGCCACCTGTTAGGAGTTAACTTCATTAACTGTGCAGTAAGCATTTTAACCAGCTGCAGTAAAATGTACATATTTGCTCAGGATTTGCATCAACTTAATTAAACACATTAAATATTGAGTAAAGTTGATGCATTTTTGTTTCACTCCTCATTCCCAGACCATTAGGAAAGGCAGAGAAGAATCAAGATCTGCCTATTTTTGCTATTAATTCACTTTGTTGTTAAAAAAGTTGTGAAAATTCATTAAGAAGATAGACAAATTTCCAGCCTGAATGTAGTCATGCAGCTGACTCTTCTGTTTCTATTTTTTTCCATACATCACAGAGTAAGTTTATGACCTGAATGCATGTGGCTAGACAAAACTACAAAACTGCTACATTTTTTTCCCCTTTTACTCAGACATGTTGTCCATTTTCTTCAAAACTTTTGATATCCAGAAGAAGGAATTAATTTCTTGGTCTCAACCAACTGTCTCCTGGTTGCTCTAAGATGTTGTTTTTCATCAGAAAACAGCAGATCATAAAGAAAGCTGTGAGACCGCACAGCCAAAAAACAATGAAATGCAAATACTCCACCAATATAAAAAGTGCTTTTATACTCTCACTAGGGATAGTAATTTAAAAATACACCTTAAAAGCACAGTCGTCTTGTAGATTCCTTACTGTAAGTTCTATAGTAACACTGAAGGCTTTGTTCAGGATGTCATCATTCAGAAATTGTATTTAGCAAAATATATTTTGTTCATAGAGTTTTGTTCTAACACTATGGGGAAAATTCTAGCTTCAGTATACTCAGCAGCATTTTGCCACTGATTTAAATAGAGCCAAGATTTCACCCTGTGCTTCAGACGTTTTGCAGGTCATGAAGGCCCCAGTAAATATCTCTGCTATTGTGAAGGAGCCAAAAAGTAAACAGCAAGACACTTTTACACAGCCAGAGTGATGTCACGTGGCTATAAATTATATGACAATTAGACCCTTTATAAAAATGGAAAAAGAATCAAGTCCAGATCCTCACCGGTGACAGCTCTGTGTAAGTGTGTATATTTGACTTGGCAGGGCCACTCACACCAGCTGAGCATCCAGTCCAAATGTATTTTGATAGTATTTTCTTCTTAACATTTATTTATTTTTCTAGGCAGATGGCTGAGTCATAAGACATGAATATTATTCATATTTGTTTCAACTTTCAAAAATTCAGAACAAGATGTTTTAAATGATTGGTAGAAAGTCATGCTGTAGATACATATATTAGACTGATCTTATCATCCTCAGCTTTGCAAAACACTTACCAGAAACAAGAAAGTTTTATCGGGTATAAAAAACAAGAGTTTTCTCATAGCAATATGTAAATATGTGTTTTAAAATAGTCCTAATTCCAAAAATAGTTTTATTTATGTTTTATTCTGAGGAGTAGATCAGTGTAATAATGTCCTGAATTCTCTGTCATATGGTCAAATGCCACCGCATAATTACATAATGATATACTTACTCATAGGGAATAAGGTGGGACGAGAAGTGGCCTACCTCTTTTAATTTAGCCCACTAAAGAAACTAAGCATAGGAACCATTTAGGTAGAAGAATAAACTTACTAAATTACATGGTCTAAATACTTGGGAAGTACAGCATAAAAGGTATCAAATATCTTTGCACACTATCTAAAAAGTTATACCAGGATCAGTTCTTGGAAAACTTGAAGTCAGCTTATAATTAAGCTGACTTCATAAAGAAAGAAGAAAAGTCTTGCACACTTGCTATTTAGAACATTCTGCAGGATGTATGGCTCTTAAAAGTACAGCACAGAGTAAACTACGAGGAATATATTTTCTTAAGTTGTTTTTTGAAGTCTGCTTTTGGTAAACTTCACAGTTTTATCATTATGTTTATATAAAAATACTGAGGATTTTATTTTTCTCCTCAAAGAGAAAGGTTATTTTCTTTATTAAATGAGAAGAGAATAATATACAAGATGATTCCACATTAATAAATAAACCGAACAGAGAAATTAAAAACAGAAAGAAAATATGTCAAAAAGAATTTTTACTCTGATGAGAATAGTCATTAAATAAAAAAATAATAATAATAAAGAAAAATGATAAAAAACAAGCAGTGCTCAATTCCAGTAAATTTTCTTGTCTCCTCAGGAATGTAAAATCCTTTTAATCCATGCAAGCGGAAAATAAGATCATTTTTAACACATGAATTTTAAAGCAAAATAAAATAAATATAAGTTGTTTAAACAAAATTGCCATCAGGTTTATCATTTTTTTTCTGTATATTGTATCTTTTCTAGAAGTAGAACTTCTAATGACACAGAAATATTTTTTTTTCTATTTTGATATAGTTCATATTTTGTATAGGAATAAATGTTTATTTCTGAGAATTTTACATGCAGTTGTTCAATATTCCAAAAAATCATCATTGCAAATAATCCTATATGTCTTTTTTATATATTTTTACATCTTTATATATTTTCTCATTTTGAACATAAATTTACACTACTATAAGTAGAACTTCAAAGCTCTAAGTTAAAGTTGCTACTACAGCCTCACAGTAATTTAATGAATTCACTATAATGTGTTTTATTATGAACAAAGAAGGGGTAAAAATAAGGTTAGAATTACACAATCGGCACTGCAGTGTCTTATTTTTCCCCAGAAGTGCTTCTGTCATTTACTGTAAGTGCCTATAAATTAAAATCAATTTATTGAAGCAACAGCTGTCTGAGGTTTCATTTGGGAGAGGTTTCATTCTGCATGTGCACAAACTACAGTTGTAATTGCAAAAATATGATTCCTTTGAGATTGAAATATATTATTCCAGTTGAAGGATTTATTTATATGAATTCGCAATTTATGCTGTGTAAGTGAAAAAGTGAGCCTTTGAGGTTTTCTTTTTGTCTTAAGAATTTACAAAGATAACCACAACAGACAACAAGAATTTGGTAGGCTGAAGAAATCTGCAACACAGAAAGCAAATTTGTTTAATGGCTCTTTTATAATTTATAGGAGTGCCTAGCTCAGAGAAAACTTCGCAAATCTCTTCGCATCTCTTTTAGTGATTTTTTTTCTACTTTTTCCTGAGGGATTTACTTAACTAATACATTTTCCCAGTGGAATTTTAGGCCTTAATACAAGACAAATTTTTTCTTTGTTTCTTAATTTTTGTTTCCTATTTTAACTTATACAGTCTGAATAACCTGTTATACCTGAACAGTATTTACTGTATCTTACATTCTTGACATAATCCTTGCAAGAATTATTGTGTTAAAATTTTATAAGAATTACAGCTAATTCTTGGCAGATTAGCTTGTACATTTTTGAGTAACTCCAGGGTAATAAAAGAAAAACAAAAATAATATGTCATACAGTACAAATTTTAAATATATGTAAGTTTGTAGTTTGATATTCCATATAGTCTTTGGAAAACAGTATTTTATACACACTTCTCCATCCCTCCTATTTACTGCCACTGATAGTGATTCTAGATGTCACAGATAGATATAGTCATATTGCACATAACATAACAATTTCACTAACCCCACACCACATTGCACCAAATGCAGTGATCATTCATGAGGATGTGCAGCACTTCAATATCTTCAATTAAAGCAGAAAGAATGATCCAGGTTTATGTGTGTTTGTGTGTTTGTTCATCTACTTATTGTGAAGGAAATAGTCTTTCAGAAAACCAAATAGCCTTTTCTCTCTCAAAAAGAACAGTCTCCAGTACAGCTGTTTTCTAATGTAGAAAGGGGGTGTTTTTGTTTTCTTAGTACTTTCTGCAGGTTGTATGTGTGTTAAGCACAACTCTTGGAAAGCCCCATTCTCTGGGTTCTAATAATATGTTTGCTCTTCTCTTCCTCCTCTCTGATTAGCTACTCATCTTCACAAGATGAAGTATATGCCAGAGACACATGGTATGTCTGCCATCTGTGCTCAGAGGTAGAAGAAAGCATAGCAACTCTAAAGGGTCATGGCTCAGCATGAATCATTTGTCTGGGATTTATTTTGTTGTTTTCACAGACTTCTTTGAAGAATGTTGAGCAGAAAAGAGGTTTTCCCTTCTCTCCGTTCAAACAAGCATAAATGTCACAGAAAAAATATCAACTTATTACTCACATCTTTAGTTTGTGTTTTTCCCCCATTGCCTATAGTTTTGCTGTACAGAGCATTTTTATTTTACCAGACTTATTTATAGAGGGCAATAGCCTGGTTTTGGAAATAGTGGTTGCTAACTCCTATAGGGCTGCCTAAAGAAAAATAAAAAGTGAATGATGATCTTATAATGATGATATTTTTACACAAAACCACAAATCCCTAGAAATAGACAGTCTCATGCTTTTCATTACTTTATTTCCCACTGAGAACAATTCACACCTTAATTTCCAGGCGTATTTGATCAGACTTTTCCCCAGCTTCCATGAACAAGATGTAAGATGTGCCTTCTCTTAAATAACATTTATAAATTATACCATTGTATGTAACCCATCAATAAACACATAATTGTCATTTTTAAGGTTTAATTCATTCTATCTTTCAAGACTTTTTGTTACTAATATGGCACCTCTCTGAACAATCATATGAAGGGAGGTAAAGTAAAAGGGAATTCCAGAAGCTTCATCAGAAGAAAACTCAGGGGAGGACCATTTTCATTATCTTTATTATCTATGAATATGGATAATGACCATAGATATGACTTCTCACATCACTAATCCTTATCCCTCACAGCTCTCACCTGGACATGGACAGGGTTCAGCATATGCTGGTACTGGAAACTTTGTCATATTTCCTTTTCCAAACTCATTCTAGTGCAAAACTGCAATTAAGTGACATTTGAGCAGATCTTAAGTGCCACAGTAGCAGAGTTCAAATTATTCTGCAGTTCCAATGCTTGTTGTAAGATCAACTTTTCCTTACCTCCTTGCTTGTGAAATTTGTATGCCAAGTGCTCCTCTGGGCCTTCTTACTGTCTGAATATCAGTGTCTCCCACTGATTCCATAAAATAAATTTGTACCTTGAAATGTTTCAAAATACTCTTAGGAGTTTCCAACCAGAGTGCCTTTGGAGAAAACTTTTTCAGAACCTAATTTGACTCAGAAGTTTAACTCAATGTGGTCAGAAGCCCTTTGTCTCCAGTGCAAGAGAGTATAAAACAGACAGGGAAAAAAAGTCCTGTCCTGAACTTGGGCTATGGTTGACTGTGGTAATCATTTATGTTCTCTAATTGGAGGGTTGGGTCCTGTGACCATAGGCAGCATTAGGATTAATTTTGGATTAGGATTTGTGAATATAAATCTTGAAGAAGCTAGTTAATTTTCTTCTACTCACTAGAATTTGGAATAAAGATGGATATTCTTGTCAGCTTTTAAAACTTTATACATAGCTCCTTTTGCCATTATTAGTCTTCATGTTGGGGGTTTACAACTCAGAAATTTGTGTCTAGCTTTATTCTGGGTACTGAGCAGCTCTCCAGAGGAGGACTGAAGAGAAGTCTGGAATTAATTGTGGTCAACTGCTTAAGTTTCCTTCACTGGATGGATAGTTCCATTGGCTAGAATTATTTCAAGGGTAAGATTATTTGAAAGAATGTAATGACTGAAGAATATAGTTCAATATTCAGTGCCTCATCCTCCGAATGAAGAAAAAAGATTGAATTGTTTCAAAGCAAAACTCTAGTCTCTTTTTTGTCACATTTTTTCCCATGATCATGGTTAAGTTTAGCTTTAGGTTTAAAGCTAGTGTTTGGGAATCTACAAACTGAAGAAGGCAGGGGTTTTTTTGCTCTTTGATACATGCTTCAAGGTTAAGAAAGATGTTAAAGACAGGTAATGCTTTGTGTCTTGTTTGCTGGAAAGTTACAGCCCCTGACCACTACTGCATTTAGAAGTCAGGTTGGAGACAGGGTTTGAGAGATGGATGGTGAAATATCTCCTTATGCTTGGGACTGCATGCTCTTTAGTGTTATGAAAGACATTTGTGTTAGCCATGGTCTGTATTTTTCTCCTTATAAATCTTTTTTTAATCAATCTTTTCTTTTTTTGGTTGATTTCGTGGGCAAAAATTTTATTTTAAGTTAGGTTCAGGAAAGAATGGCTCATTGTGAGTATTCATTTTATGGCTTGGATTAAGCTCAGGGAAAATTTGGGGGAATATAATACAAAAGCCAGTGGTCTGAGAAATGAAATACTGTGTATTTCATTTTATTTCTGGAGGAAATGTGAGCTTAAGGGTCAGAAAATAGACTTGTTTGATTGGTATCTATATGTTTAGTGAATGCTGGTGGCCAGGATAAGACGAGGTTTAGAATAATTAACATAAAGACTGAAGATACTACTCAAAATTGTGTGGTCCTCATAGCTGGAAGTGGGCTGGAAGAGGAACTAGTTGTGGGCTACAGTTGAACTGTGATTAGACTAGACAGTCTGAAGTGTGAAGAGTTATATGACTTGTCAGATGACATAGCACCATCAGAGTTTGGTGTTTTTCACTATGAAAACATGATTTCCCTTACTGTATTGATGTGTTACAAATGACACAGTTTAGATATATTTAAAGTGGGATGGAGGCCAGGTGAATTTACTCTCTCAGGACATACACAGATAAGAGGAAGGCTGATATGTGTCATTTCTCTCACTGTAGATATGAGTTTCTGATGTTGTTATAAGGCACTCATTTGGCACTAGTAGGATTATATTAAGTTAATATAAAGAGATATTCTGTCAAGCAGTACACTTCCACAGTATTATTTTCATACTTGCCTGTATGTTAGTTCACTTCCTTTTGTGAAGGTAGCTAAATATTTCTCTCTGAATTATGTACCTCTGGGTAATTTGATAGGCATCAGATGGGTAAGTCTGCACCAGATCTGTCTCTTTCTATCCTACACAGCTCTCAAATTTCCTCATGAAATTTTCAGATCTTGAAACACAAATCTTAGCCATCATTTTGGAAAAACAGTGCTCTGGGCAGCTGGCTCACATTATTTCCAGCAACTTCTTGTACTATCAAAGCAGACAAAAGAAAGGTGCTTGATTTCTTGGGACCAGAGGAGCTCCTTAGTCCAGGAAAATGTTTTGAAATTCAGGCAAAATCCAAGATATATGCTGAATATATTCCATTTGCTGTGCTCAGTCCACTTTAGAGCTAGCAAGCTAAAGCATAGCTGTTACAAGCTGGTTTATAATGTTTGGTCTGGGAGTACCCAGGCACTGCCTAGGGTAGATTCCTCTTCAGTTTTTGATTTGACTGGGTTTGAAGTTTTGAAACTTTTGAAGCTTTCAAAACTTTTGAAGTTTTTCTCCTTTAGTTTTTGATCTGACTGGGTACCTATGCATGCTATGAGAGATATCCAGAGACAAGTCTCCCCCTGTCCCAGAATATAACAACTCATATTCTCAGCTGTACTCAGATACTATTTGGGATAATCCTGGATGGTACAGTCACAATCCATACCTTGTGGAAGATGACAGCAAAAACATATGAAGTCAGTGGCCTAACTGTTGATCCTGTTAGCTGTTCCATGTTTCAAAGAGACCGCACCCTAGTTCACAGTACTTGAATTACACTCAAAGTGAATGAAAATGCCTCACAGTAGGGCCTTTGTTTACTTTTTTTTAGGTTTTTAATTTTAGAATTTTTGTTTACACAGTAGGGCCTTGTGTTTACTTTTAGAGCTAGCAATGAACAGTGTAAATCTAAATTAATTCTGATGGCTTCAGTGGAATGATTTTAAGTGTATAACCATATCAAAGTTTGATACAAAATCTGTCATGGTTATAGTGATTAAAATAATAAAAGCAATCTCCATCACTGCAGCCTGATATGAAGCACGTGGTGAGGACACTGATTTTTTTAGAGAATAATAGCAGTTTATCTACAGCACTGCAAATATAGACTTTCAAAAATGTCAGGATGGAAATGTGGTTTTTTGAAAGAATTTTGTAGTGTATAAAGCATAACAGAGAAGTTTGGCCACTGTTTTCCATGATCTTGCCAGTGCTTTCACAATCTCATTTTTTTCTTCTATTTGTTTCAGCCATGAAGTCATAAACTGAGACTTATGATGGCATTAGGCTTTTGCCACAGAATGATCGGTATGTCCCAGATTCAACCTTGCGGGCTCAACATGAGCAATGAGAAAGAAAATCATAGTCTAAAAGAGAACTGATTCTTTTTAAAAGGAAAAATAGCTTTAATAAAGAGTGAACATGAAATTTAGTATAAAAACAGGAAAATAATTGCAGGATGTTTGAAAACTGTTGGTCTGAAAAAGATTATAACAATATTTTTTGATAAGAAATTTCTGCAAGATCATTTTCTTTTTCTGACTGTGACCTAGAATACCAAATTCAGTGGGAACATTATTCAGTATTCCTAAATGTTTATCCACATTGGGGTGGGACAGAGGAAAAGGACTGACTGACCTGAGTTACTAAACGCTTATAAAATCATTTGGAAAAGGTAAATTTGTCCAATCCAAGCAGTAAATAACTATATAAACCTCTTGACTGCTAGCTAAAGGATCTTTGGCTCAGCAGTTGCAGACGTATCAGTTGGAATAGAGCTCTGGTTAGCCATATAATTAACCCTTAGAAGTGACTTCATTATTCCTTTGCCATCTTTAGCAAAAAATTGTAAGATTTATTTTAGCAGTCTTCAAAGGAAGTCTGTTCTGTCTCCTATCTGTTATTAATGGCTTCTCTTATATCTAATCAGCATTTCCATCACTACTATTTCACTTAATGATTTATTTTGAATTAATTAGCATTAAATGGCATTGCATTGTAAATATGATCAGTTCATGGACTGCCTTTTTCATACTGGCAATAGCTTTCAAAATGCTGAATTACAGTACAGGAAGGCCTGACTTTTTTGAATAGAGAAGACAGCATATATATGGAAGATTTATTAACACGTCTATCTGAACAACCACTAGTAAAATCATGCATTCAAAACTAGACCCATTACTACTGTACCTTTCTAGTCTCAGCAAAGTCTTTGGTACACTCCTTGAACAGTCATACGTACAGAGGAGCAAGTATATTTTCTGAGAGAATGTACTAACTCATATAGAAAGCATCCTAGAGTTAGTCTCTACAGATGTCTATAGGAAAAACAAAGGGGATTTTTCTTTCACATCAGAAACACTGTGTAGTATTCATCTGCCTAATGAGCAACACTATCAGAATGTTAAATTCCCATTATCAAAACCATTCTGTGCTGAAAAGGATAATTGTTGATTTGTTAAATATAAAAATTTTGACAAAAAATGTTGAGGATGAAGCAAGTTCACAGCGAGCAAAACTATCTTACTCTGCCTGCCTAACCAGTTGCTGGAGATCCTGAACTGTTAAGGTGTCTGGCTTCAGAGCAGTCTTTCCTGAAGCCTGTGCTCTGGATGGCAGCTCAAGGGGTTTCAGGTTCAGAATTTCTCTGGCCTCTCTACTGCTGACTGACTCCAGGCTGGGAAGCCCGCAGGAGTTTAGTCAGCAAGTCTAAAAGACTGAGCTAGCAAGAATTTTCAGGTTTACCAAGTTTTCCTTTCCAAGGCTGAAAATTTAGCAAATGTAGCTGTGAAGTCCTCCTGAAAGAACACTCCTAGGGTACCTAGGTACATGATGCCCACTGGGCATCAAACGTCTCTCACAAATATTTACACATGATGTGATACAAGCAACATGGACTCTGCGGAATGAAGTTGCAGCTGGAAGGGTAATTATGGTTTGCTACTTCAAACAGCCATCCTCATAAGTTACCTGAAGCCATGGTCCACAGCATGCATAAAGCAAATTGAGCAGTGCTGAAAAATTACCTCTTTGGGCAGCATCCCAAGTATTTGTCAGGCTAAAGTGTTCGTGATACTATGCCCTGAAATGAACTGTGTGGGGTTTGTTCTAACCAATGTAGCAGCGCAGAAGGAAA
>JAVCKT010098543.1:0-10658 GCA_032273925.1 Rhynchotus rufescens | reverse complement strand
CAAAATGCATGGCAACTTGCCTTACAAGAGGTGTCTGACTGTTCCAACAGTCCCACACCAAGTCCCCTGATCTACTTTTGTATTTACTATGCAAAATTCTAAGGTAAGACAAAGCCTCCTGGTGCTTCCTTTATGTCATCTCAGTACATCATAATTTAATGTGTTATAAGTCATATCACTTCTGTATTGCCATGAAATATAGCACAGCTCTTAGTGTTCACAGGAACAGAGGGAACCCAATGACTCTAAAATCCTGTAAGGAGATGGTAAAAAGCAACTGCCTCTTCCCTTCTTTCTGTTCCTGATGAACCAGTCAGTCTCTAAAGAACACAGGAGCTGCTCCCCCACCCAGCTACACTGAAGGCAGGGAGGCAAAAGCACATGAGGAAATGCTGTTTTCTCCACAGACAGGCTTTAATGACCAAACTGACACATTCTCTCATCAGCACAAAAGCCTAAGACTTTAGGACAATATGTCTCTGAACACAGCAGAACTCTTGAACCTAGCAGACATCTAGCATAACTCTTGAACAGAGAGTATGAACTGTATGATATATACAATATGTTCTGAGTTTGGTAAATCCTCTATAGTAAAACACCACTTTATATTTTAGAAATAGTGATTCAGTCACTTATATTTGCAGTGTTTCAACTAAGATGAATTTATACTACAGAAAGAAGCTTGGTAGTCCTATATATAATAATTGCTGAAACATAAGATGGAGTCCAAAGGGCTTGCAAGAAAACAATCTGCAATGAAAGACAAACCACAATATGAGTGTTATAGGACAAAAATGACAATAGGTGACATTCTATTAAAATAACTTGTCTCATGTTTTATTCCAAAAGCTAGATTAGGGAATTCCAAGATAAGACTGGTACTAATACAGTTATCTGATTTCTGAGATATCCTGTCTTTTTAAACTGCTTTGATGAAAGTGCTTGTACTTTATATTTGTTAACATTAAGTGTCAAATTAGGCGAGCCTTGCATAGACTCAACTTTACTGCGCTAAGAGGAATTTTACCACCACATAGTTCAGACATGAAAGCAGAGAATTCTGAACACTTGAGGCAGAAATTGGTACGACAAACTGTCAAATTAGATTTAGAGAGAGGTATGTTTGATATATCAAAGCTTACTGGCATTGTATTTCTAGAGGAACACAGCAACACAATATGCTCATGCCATCTATTGCCTGCTTTGTGCTTTTTGGATTTTGAAACCGTAACATTTGTGGCACTACCAACCTCTGCAACAGATTGCTCATTTCCTGACATTTGAGCAAAAAGTTTCCTCTTACAATCCAGAAGATTGTCTGCATCACTCAGTGTTCATTTTCCACAATATTGAGGCAATCTCAAAAAGCTACTTCTGTTCTGTAGTTGACTAAAAACCTAAAAAAAATCTTTACAAATGAACTCCTTAGAAACTACATACATATGATGTAAGGGTAATACTAACCAAAACACACATTTCTCAGTGTTAAGAGACAAACAGCATTACGAAAAAGAATAGTTTAAAAATGTTGAGTAACAAAAATAACCACACATATAGCACCCTTTGCATTTCCATATCTGACAAACTACAAGTCTGAAGTATCTTCTAGATAAGTAGCACAACAAAAAATTTCTTAGAGGTTACCTGGCTCACAAAGCATTTATAATCACAGTACTTCGCACTGTCTTTTAAAATTCCAGTTTGCCTCCTTAACAGTATTTGCTGCCAATATACCTTTAGAATTAGAAAGGAGAAAAAAGAGCATAACAAATCCCCTCCATCAGTATTCATTTATCAGCAAGATAAATAACCCTGAAAATCTCATTCTCTCAGCTTTCTCCTCAGCTCATCTTCAGAGAAACATATTTAATCTTCCTGAAAACAAGGCAATTATTATAACTCTTATTTTGAAAAAATTATTAATCAGACAGCATGCCTTATGCAATCTCTGCCTTTACAGAGAAACACAACCTCAAAGTTTATCATGTTGAATACGCAAAACAGATTTAAACAATGTTTTAAGGTCTTTGAAGATGTGTAAATCATTTTATTTGAGAATTTTATCTTAAGTCAAGAGATGAGCTGAAATGGAAAGATTTCGGTAATGCTGAAAAAAAATAATTTCAAGTTTTGAATAACAGTAATGTCTGCTTCAGGAAGATGTATTATTCATCTGAGTAGCACATTTAGCAAATCAAAGTAGCATTACCTTTTATGATCTCCATGTTTAAAAGTATATGTAACTGCCACAAAAGAACTCTTCCTCAAGGGTCACAACACAGCATTAGCACCTACAAGTACTAAAATTCAAAGCATACACTTGTTCTATGATACTACTCCCATCACAACTAGTAGAAATTTCTTTTTTTCTGAAGAACTTTCAGAAATTGTCAATGGTTGAGTTGCAAGTTCTCACTTCCAAGATAAACATCAGAAATACTGCCTATTTGGTTTTACTTCTTTATAAAACCTGCAAAATAAATCAGACTTTAGAAAATAAAGCATTAACTCCATGACCAAGACATTAAACCCATGGTTTGAATTATTTCTGTCAAATGCAAATAAACTCACTTAAAATCCAGAACTTTTCTGTTAGATACATCTATTACAGCACTTGATAGAAATGGAAAACTTTTAAGGCATTCTTTATCATCTATTTTAAGATCAGACTTTCTAATTCTTTAAAACTATTTTTAAAACACAACCTGTACATGTATGACAGACTTAGATAGCTTGAGTCATTCTCACTGTCATTGCAACAAGTTGCACGACTCTTGTAATGCTGCCAAGGACACTATTGGAATCTCCAGTATCATTCAGTGTTTGATATATCTTTGTTCATGTTTTGGTTTTGCTGACTAATTAATTTAATACCATCTATTTGCTAAAAAATGATTTTGCTTAACATTTCTTAACCTAGCAAAGACAGAGGCCAAGGTCTGAAAAATGTCAAAAACAGACTTGAAACTGACATCCAGAGAATATCAGTTCACATTGGACTGGTCCAGTCAATTCATGTGAGTCCTGTCAAATACAGTTAGACTTAATACTTTTACAAGTCCCATTAACTGAAGAATATTGTTCAATGAGTAATTCCCTCAAAGATACTCTTACGCATTCGGAACATACACAGATCTTTCTTGACATAAGATTTGAAAGTCAGCACGTCCTTATGCACTACCACAGACAACCAAGAACACTGTTTTTGTGTCGAAAGTGATGGTGAAGTAATCACTGATAACTTCATCCTAAATCTTTGATTAAATCTGTCCAATAGAGTACACAAGGAACAGTCCAATGTAGTTCTAGTTTTAAGGCAATTTTGATTGCATAACCAGAAGACTTCTAGCACTGACAATGGAAATTTAGCGCTACAAAAATAACTTCCTGTAACAAGTGCCATATTGAGGGAAACACTTCTCATGCATAAACTCATCATTTATGCACTGAAATATTTTCTTAGTATGTATCACTACAAATTTTGATCATTTTAAAATGATCTACTAAAGCTACTAATGTATAACTAAGGCATACTAAATGGTTTAGTTACACATTAGCAAGAAGACAACTGATTACAGAGATTCCTAATTTCGAGAAACAATTTAAGTCCATTTCAAGACCACTCCTGCTCCAAGTCCAGATTTGCTGGAGCAACCACCAAGACTACACAGTACTGAAACAGTCCAAAGACAGCTATACTAGTTATTGGTAATAATCTGATTTTTGTACTGTCAAGATGAATACTGCATTACACTGAGAAGGTTTACATGAAGTTGTAAATTGAACTCATGAAGTAATCCTTCATGTGCTGTAACTACTCCTAAGATTGCCACATTTTTAATCTGTGCTTCACTAAGTGTTATATACCTTTCAGAGACCATGAATGAATGAAAAATCAAAGAAAACTTTTCCAATATTCTTTGACATAAGTATGACCAAAACATGAAGGTAGAAAACAGAACAAATTCAGGTCCCTACTAGAATATGAATATCTTAATGAATCAAGACAACTAAAATACTTCAGAGCTACTCCACAGTACAGATGCATTAGCACTAACCACATCTTTGAAATCACTTTAAGGATAATTGTGCTTTAAGCATCTGATTTTAGACCTACTCCAGGGTTATTTGAAGGATTAATTCTGTTTCTTTCACTGAGCTGAAACAGAGCAAGAGTAATCTGACATTTAGATGCCACCAACCTTTGTGAAAGTGTATGAAATTAATCCCCCTTCCCATCCCTCAGGAAATTGGTGCCACAAAAGCCTTATTTCCACTATCAGAGTCTGAAAAATTAAAACTGCTATGAAGTATGTAAGTTAAGGTATATTGTTCTTCCTTACACAATATTTCTCTGCTTATCAGGAATAACATAAACAGTTTTACACTGTAATACAACAGATCAGAGTAGCTTCTAAATATTCTATATCCACAAGTTTCAGGACCACTCACTGACCCTCTGCTCCATTCTCTTTACATTCAGATTTGGACATTAACTCTTTTGCAGTAGTCCAAGAACAAAAAATCTCATCTCAAGCTCCCTAGCACATCTCTGGGTGACAATAAAAACAAATCAGGGAAGACGGACAGGTGAAACGCCACAAGTTAGAAAATGCCAAGTTAAACTTTGAGAAACCTTTCTCAAAAGAGTTAAGTCTTAATCAGTATGTTTTTCTGTTATTTCACTGATGCTTTGATCTAGAGGCATGCATATCATGCCAAGGACTTCTTTCTATGCCATCTTTTAAAATGAGAAGCACCTGGCTTCCATTCAGCTGGCAGGACACTCCAAAACAGTCAGAACTGCCTCCTGTTATGATAGACTATATACAAGGTCACTCATTGAAAACATCAGTGGACTCCCCCTGCCCCCACAGCAGAAAACAGGAATTTTAAGTTTGTCAAGGACATAAGCAGCTTTTTATAATCTTTTTTAACATACCAAAATCCATGTATAAATATTTAAGACAGTGAGAGCTATACTCAGTCACATGCTTACATTTTGCAAGAAGTTAAGGTTCATCACATATTTGTCAAAATAACAGATAACAGTTACCTACTTTTCATGATGAGTATTTGAGCTTTTTCTCTTGGAGCTGCATATTTCAATAGAAATGCCTAGATTTGGGTTCTGTTTACAGAGAAAATGAAATTCAGGCAGAACAGTCAACAGCTTAAATAACTGAGTCACTGTATTATAGGAACAGTCCTCTCTTAGTAGGAAATAAATTCACTTGTCTTACCCAAGCAGTGAAGACATCACTATTAACAGGTACTGTGCAAAGAGAATCCCAACCTCCTTTCATCATTAGCACCAAGACCATTCACTTACATTATTATAAACACATATATGGTATAACAAAGATGATTAAAAGATATGATCAGTAAATCTTAAGTCAGAAAAACATTCTATTGTACACTGTATCAGTTTCAGTCAATGCTCTATTTATACAGTAAATTAGCCCATGTATTTGACGTCTAGCTCCTTAACTTGGCAATATCACTTATGTTCCCTAATTAGTCTGGGGTAATATTAAGCAGTATTTGTTTTCCTGTACTAGCTAGCTTCTTTCCTCTACGTTTCTTTCAAGTTCTCAACAAAATTTGGTCTCTGACACTGTATTATGCTTTCACATACATTTAGTCTATCACAGTACTAAAGTACTGCATCATTTCTAAGGTGAAAGTAATTTTTTGTATGCCAGCTTAACATATAAGGAGTACTTTGAACAGACTAATATACAAGAGCACCTTGTCTCCCTGGCGGGCAGTTCTGTTATAGAAGATAAGACAACAAATTCACAAAAAGCACCTCTTAAACAGTGTTCCTAGCTTTATTATTTTAGGCAGTTTGCCTCTGGTAGAACTAAATGGCTAGAACAGGTCTTTGTGACTTGACTCATACTGCAGTTCTCCCTACTCCTCCTTTTTCTTTACTCATGCTGGTAAAAGCTGAATTTCTTCCAGTTTGCTCTACATGTTCAGACTTACATATAAACTCTGGTATAGAGAATATAGAACCTAATTAACTACTTAAAGACCAAAAGACAATATGAATATGTACAGGGCCTTTCAGGAGGCAGATTCCTAGACAACTCTATGCAAGGAGTCCCTTTTGTTGCTCAAAGAGGTTCTACTGAGAGATACAAGTGTGTACAAGGCTAGGGTGGTACCATACGACATGCACCTGAAAAGCAATGAGTGAATACACTTCTAGTGGCACTTGATTCAAAATTTTTCAAAGATTATATACTATTTTGAGGAAGGAAAGACAGCTACACTGAGAGAAAAACCATTTAAATATTCTTGTCATAATATAAGGATATCTGTGTAATGGTCAAATTAGTGTGGGATTTGGTCCTATTGCTCACCCTATCGTTTCTCTCCCATTGATCATTTGTCTTTATGTAGATACACGTTAAATGTCAATATTAATACATTACAGTACAATCCAAAAACCCTAGCAAAAACAACAAGTAAAGGCTGCTATAAAGCAGTGCTACCTTTACCATATGCACTTGACAATCCATTATCAGGTTAAAACCCACATTTGTGTCCATGAATTCTAACAGGATACTTTTTTTAGCTGAAGAAAGGAGTAGAGTAGGCTTCTTTTAATCTATTTCCATTTGGTGATATGATGCAACCTAAGACTTGAATAAGCACCTGAACTAAAATAGAAATTCATACGAAAGGATATGATAACCATGCTACACAGGCAGAAAACAGAGAAACATGATACACAAGCAAGCAGACTACAAGTCTTAAAGTTGAGCATTCAGTTCGTGATCGATATTTAGCTTAGACTGCTAAGATGCAAAATATCTTTTCCTAAAACACTAGAGATGCAAACATTGCTTATATGTCAAGGAAAAGGTTGTAAGCTTTGTGACAGAAAACAACACAGTATCATTCTTTTTATAGCATAAAGCTGATGAGCACAGATTGGGCAATTTTTGTTTGTCAGATATGAGCAGATGGAATTACCTGGGAGCAAGGAGTACAGGCAAGCCTCAATAGCTTTTCACATTTCACAATCTTCCCCACTCACAGGAAGTCTTTCTAGGAGCCAAGGGCATGAACAACCCTGCAAGTGATAAATGCAAAGAAAAAGAAGATAACTATACTTGACTTTTCACAAAGCCGGAATATATACTCCCAAAAGAGAATTCTCTGCATTCCCAAGGGCATTACTCAGGTCAGCCAAGATAACAGCCTTATTAGAAAACCAAGAATTCCCATTTGGATAGATGACAACAATGACGAAAGCTTCTTATGAACTCCTTTATAGGAACAGGTCTACCCTGGTTATTACAGTTAATCAGATTGAGTTTCCCACAGCTTGCAAATTGACCATAACTGCATTAACACTTAAATTCAGTCATTTATTTTGTATATTTCCAGGACTGCAGTACTGTTTTACTAAGCAACCAATGTTGCATCACAGCCAAGACAGATAATATTTCTGGTATGTCTACAAAAACATTAGCAGAATGTCATTTGTGATATGGTATTTATTGTGCTAGCTAGTAAAGCAATATAAAGTTGTGGTCAGAAATAGCCAAAGAAATTCTGAACAAACAGATGGCTCAGTCACACTGAAGCTGCCTGTTAAAGCAATAGGTTTCTTCCAAGCAACATTGAGAGTGTGTTCTTGCTCAAATATAGAAACAAGTTGATGACATTTAACCTAGGCATTGGTACTTAAACACAACAGAAGTGATCAGTCTTACTGTTACTTACTGTTGTAGTTCCTAAGTCAGAAAAAGGAACAAAGCAGTAGTCAATACAATGATTAATTTCAAATGTGGGTCACTGCACAAAATTTGTTTTCCTGTCTGCTTTTACTAGATGCCATATGGATTAAAAGGGATTTTAAGAGATAATCAACTAAGAAACTCAGTAGAAACAAGGAGACAAAACTGTAAGACCAATCACAGTGGTGTAGCAACAGACAAGGAGAAATAAAGACACCTCTTTCTCAGGAGAATCTTACTGTAATTAAGCTGCACATAATAAAAGCAAATGACAAAATGTAGTATGTCTTGGGAGACCTAACTTAAGTGAATATTGATCAAGGTATGCATTTGAAAGCAGAACACTTCTGAAAGTCCAAATTATATATGAAGACTCAATTAAACACAGCAAATAGCTTCTATTCAGGAGTGAAGACTGACACTTTCTAGTTTCCATATGGAAATTCATCCAAACTTCTCAGATTCTATTTTCAACCTAACGGTGTTAACTGAAATATACCCTGCTTCTTGCAATATACCTGATCCACAAGGATCAGCCTGAAGGTAGACTAGGAAGTTCTGATGTTCCACCAGAGTCTAAGGGCTTTGACTTCAGATTCCTTCTGATGCAGTAGAAGTGAGACTTCAGAAAGGATTGAGAGTCAACAGCTTGCCAGTTGTTACAACAGCAGTAAGGAAACAGTATGTAAAAACCACAAGAGTAACAGTGTCAGGAAGATTGCAAAGACATTAAGCTTATTTAGGTTCAATAGATCATTTCAACAAAAAATTAGTGTTCCATAAATCATGTTTGAAACAATAGAATGTTAACATATTATCTGGCTCTGAATAAGCTGATAGCTGATGTAGAGGTGAATGCCTCTAGTCGCATTGCAGTATGAGTCACTAGCCGAAATGAAAGAACAGAATTTCAGCAATACTGATAAAAGCTTTAAGACACTTAAATTACGTCAGCTCCAGTGACAGCATACGGCAATATTTCAACACAAACTACGTCAGCTCCAGTGACAGCATACAGGAATAATTCTCAGCTGAATACTGAGTTTCCTTAATCTTCAGTGTAGTCACTTTCAGGTCTGCTTTACCTCTAGGAAGACCCAAGGAGCTACATAGTAAAAATACCATACAACATATACTCCATGTTTTTGTCAGTCAGTTTTAGAAATGCTTGTGATTTTACACCTGCTCTTATACGAACAAACCTTTATAAAAGGCTAGTTTTACAGATACATATGTAAATAAAGCAGAGAGTCAAGTGAGGCTTAATTTGATTTGCACAGCAGGTAAAATGTCAACAGTGGAAGATTCCCCTACCACAGCCTGGATTTTAGAGCTTAAAATCCAACGTTTAAGAGGCTGCCAATTTTGAGAGCCTCAGGTATACATGTTCAAGGTGAATGAAAAAGGGCTCTACATTTATCTTCACAACAGCTCATAAGACACTACCTTCTCTTTGCCCCATCACTTCAAATCTCAGGCAAGAGCTGTGTCACAGAAGGCTCGACACACACAGGGGGTTCACACTTAACTGTTGTGCAGAATCAAGAATTCTGGCTGGTTTCCCACACCAGGTGGATGAAAATAGGGCAGGCACAGAAAAGCTGCAGACTTCTCTGCTGCAAAACAAAAGTCAGAGAATAAGAGATTGACATCAGTCCCACAGCCAGCAAACAGAGCTCCATGCCAAATGGCTCATTTAGAGAACTTTTCCAGTGACTGTATTTGAAGATGTCCTCTGAGATTGTCCCCTGTTTTCTAAGAGTAATTAAAATATCACATACCATACTCTGGTAAATTATTATTTTTTAAAAAAACAAGTGTGGGTCAGTGACATTAACCACACACTTACAGTAAAAATAATTTGAAGACTTGGTTGAATCAGTCATTCTGCTTACTGTCAATTATGACAGACCAAAATTACTAAATGGTCATATTTTTGGTGGATGTATCTTACTAAATTACAATTTTCATTTTAGGGTAATACAAGCATGACTAAAGCACAGTGTTAAAGGTCTGCAGGACTTGGGTTTGAAATAAATTGCATTGAAATGGTACTTCAAAGCTAAAGCAAAACTCAGAAGAATTAGTCAACGGACATGATCTGCCAGCACATGTGATGTGATTTAACTTTTCTAATCTTTTCCTAACTCATTTTAAGATCCTTTAGAGAAGTCAACTAAATGGCTTAGTAAACCTTTGAAACTTTCTTTTTATATCTATGAAATATCACAGAAGTACATGTACTAATACAATTTTGTTGTGTTTTTGAATAAATCTTAAGTAGGTCCTGAATCACGATTAACTTGATGCTAGATGATTATTCAAAAAATCATGATTGACACCTGATGATGCTAGATAACTATTTCAAAAAACAATACATTTGCCTACACCTAGACAAAAAGTAAATTTGCTTTCAAAAATAATTCATTATGGGGTAGAGTCCCTAGTAGATAGTTAATATATTATAAAATCAGCTTTCATTTTGATTTGTATACCTAAATCTTGGTGGTATAACACAAGGCTAGAAACTAGTTTAGAATCGCAACCTTACAGAAAAACAAACAAGCTAGAAAGCACATGGCAGTATAGTCTTTAAGGCTCAAGTCCAACAGTGCACTTAAACACACATGAATATTCTCATTTAACTCAGAGGAGTTAAGGCCCTGTGCTTGAAGCACTCGGTTGGCTCAAAGCCACATAAAGGTGATCTCTGCTCCTAGGACTGCTCAGCAACCCCTATATGGCATTGACTCTCTACACTATAAGTATTTAATTTCCATAAAATCCTAGTTCATCTCTTCTAGTTTCACTCCCAGAATGTTTAACAGCTTTTCTCCTTTCCATCAGTGTTTAATATTAAAGATTTCTAAAAAGAGAAAGAAAAATACCTAAAGATACACA
>JAVCKT010098542.1:0-10658 GCA_032273925.1 Rhynchotus rufescens | reverse complement strand
AAAAAAAAAAAAAAAAAAAAAAAAAAAAAAAAAAAAAAAAAAAGCCTG
Source organism: Rhynchotus rufescens (assembly GCA_032273925.1). Classification (NCBI taxonomy): domain Eukaryota; kingdom Metazoa; phylum Chordata; class Aves; order Tinamiformes; family Tinamidae; genus Rhynchotus; species Rhynchotus rufescens. The sequence goes on along the minus strand of JAVCKT010098542.1, from coordinate 10,610 downwards.
TCCTTCTTTCTTGCTTGTGTATTCTGTCAATTAAAGTAGTATTTTGCATCTGTACTAGATTGCAATCTAGTAAAACCTGTCAAGTTTCTGCAGACACTATGAAGATGGGCTTTGAACTGTGACAAGCTGGAGTTAATAAAAACTTTGTGGGAGCTTTTGTCTCACAATCATATAAAAAGTATTGGTGGGAAAAGAAAAGATTGCCCACCAACACCAGGGCCTCCAAACTACACCTTTATCAGTGAATCAGAAAAGTCTGATGTGATAATTCTGAGGACAGAGTAGTGTGATGGTTCCTTCTGATCTCAGAATAGTGGATGACACTCAGTATAATAACTGTACTTCTTTTTTTCTCCACCATCTTTTCCATCTTTCATCAAGCATTTCCTGCTTTCTACCTCACCTCTTCTTTTGCTTTTCTATTTGCTTATGTCAGCACAGAAAAAGCAATTCTTTATTTAAAAATAATAAAATTATGCAAATTGAATAGATGTCTGTAAGCAACCAGTATTGGAATTATCATAATATTACTATTTTAAGATCATTATTATATCATAAGAAGTTTATAATGAATCTGTGTTTTATAAGTAAAGGAGCAGATGCTGTAGTTATAGTTATATATTAAATGCTATAGAAGCACATGCCCCAGAGATTACCAGATTTCTCAGAGATACCAGAGTTCAAGGGAACAAATAACATCTAGCAGGGATCAGGCAAGTACTGTAAACAGATAGACAATATTGGCAAGTACAATAGAGAATTTTCATTCGATATATTGAACTTTTGTATAAGCATAGCTCAGCATAGCCAGAAAAAAAAAATTAAAATTCATTTTCACTACAAATCAGTCTGATTATTATGCCTGTGACTTGTGGAATACATATTTTACAAGATACTTATTTGCTTTGATATACTTCTGTAGTCTGAAGATTTAATTTTTGTAAGTAGTGAAGATTTCCAGTTTTCTAGAAATAAAATAGTCAAAAAATTAAGCCATGAAAAATGAATTTGAATTGCTAACCTATCTTCCATAAGATGTGTCAAAAGTGAGAGCACCATTTGAAAAGTAAATAAATTTTTTTATAGTATACTAATGGTATTCAGCCTCATTTCAATAACTAAGCTACTTTTTCTGTCCACAAAGAGAATGCAATAGACCTCTAAAAGTCACTAATTCCATTGTGCTTCTGGTTGTAATGACAGAAAGTTTGAGTATGTATTATATTTTTAATTATTATTTTTATTTACAAATTTATTATAATTATTATTATTATTTACAAAAAGGGTTACTATTCATTCTAGATGTGCCATTAGTTGTTAGTAATCCTAATTTCAGTACATCTTTTAAAAGTGGAGGTTAATCTGGTTTGGGAAGCAATAGTGCAGTAGTTATGCCCATGTTCCTTCCCCTTAGAAGACTGCAGAGCTTCATATTCTCATGATTTTCTGAGTCATGAGATCACTCAGTTCTGGTTAATCCATAACCCAGATTGACTGCAGACTCACTGGACTCATTGAATTGATATACAGTTGACTATATATCAATAAATTTATTTAAAAGGGATAATCAGAAGAAAACAGCAAATATACATTGTTTTTCTTCTTAATCTGCAGGTATTTCTTGCCATGTTTCTGTGGGCTTTTAGAGAAAAAGGAAAGTGCACACTCCAGATGCAGACCTCCTGTGCATATGCAGCTAAGCTAATGGGCAATCTGTCAAAACTACAGTGCCTCCAAAATGCTTGTAGTGGGAACATCACATCCTAAGTACCAACTGCTTCACTATTCAAGCCCAGTCCTATTGATCTGCATTGCTTACTAACATAGACTTTATCAGTGAGTTCAATTCATTCTGAGCACATAGATGAGCTGTACATGTGCTGCACAGATGGGAAATGAATATGAACAAATTATGGCACATTGTAAGCGTGTTTACTTATTACAGATATCTAAAACACGTGCAACAGGGCTGTGTTGATCTGTGCGCAACAGGGCTGTGTTGATCTGTGCATCCAAAATGGATGCTCCTATGACTATTGAACAACTGTCCAACTGTCCCTTTCTCCAGCTGGCCTGAGAGGATGCCAAAAGTCAAAGTTAACCATTTTTGGCAAGGGACTTCCTAGTCAGGAAATTGCAAATAGAAATAATACTGTCAGTTGTTCTTTGAAGATTATGATGTACCCTTAAATAGAGTTTACCAAATTGTCTATCTCTATTTCTTTGAGGTGAGTACTCTTTCATGGACAGAAAGAAACCAGGCTATACATAATCCATATAGTAATACATAATTGTAATGCATGAAATTATTAAATTCAGCATTACCATAATATTAAGCTTTGTTCTTTAGTAGTGCATAGATCATAGCGGAATCATTTATCAAGACAGAAAAAAAGTTACATCCATCAGAAAGGGATTTCACACTGCCCCTTCTGAATACTGTTAAAAATTATTACATTCTGCTCATTCATTTATCATTAAGATTCATTCTACTTATGAGAATGGAAAAGTTGATTTAGTAGCAGCTAATTTAACTCCTTGGAGCTATGAACGGTTTCATGGAAGCAGAGGACTATGATTTGAGTAACCCACTGACAGTAACAAAGCCTGAACAGCTAACTCCCCATTTACAGTGTAAAGTGTAACAGTGCCTGCTGTGCGAGCTTGCTCTTGAGCTACAGCCAACGATACTGCTATTCAGCTCCTACAAACAATCCCATCTGATCACAACATTTTTTTTCCTAGCTACCAAGATTATTGTTTTAGCAACCAAATGATTAGGAATACAAGATTGTAAATGCCAAGACGTTCCCTGCTGCCGACCTTAAGTGATGTTTTTTATGGTCTTTTCTCATTCTGGTGATTTGTCTTGACTACACTTCATCAGTTGGTTATTCCAATTATATATGGAGTCAAAAAATGTTAGATATGTTAGTAGCTTTAAGTGAACTAAATGAGATATAAAAAGAATATTTGTAAAGCATGCTCATAGAGGTCATAGAAAATAATCCATATGAAATGGAAATGTCCAATTGACACCAATTTTCACATTAAGAGAAAATATGGTACTTTTATTCCTATAGAATTAATATACCCTCAAATAACAGGAAATTAAAAACATAAAAAAATAATTATTTAATTAATAGAATTGAAGGTTGAAAAGCAAGAGGATATTGTTGTCTTGTGTTACTATAGCCAACACTACTAATAGAATTAGATGAAAATTTTTAGGATACTCTGGAAGTCAGAAAAGAACGAAAACAGACGAAGAACTCTGCACTTAGATAATGGAGTTGTGGGCTAAGCTTTGACTCTTTAGTCTTTTTTTTGACTGAGAATTTTACTAAGAATATTTTCACATGTATATCAGGCTAAATTTGCCCTTAAGAGTGGATTTTTAACTTAGTTTGACATATCAGTTTTAGCAGTCTAGGACAGAAAAGGCAATGGATGTGTTAATATTAAATATGTTAGTAACTTGAAGTAAAATCCAATAAGGGGATTGGTCTACAGCATGATTAAGTAATATTCCCAGTCACTAAATTTCTTTAATTTTCCTACATAATTTGGTAAACTAAATAATGTGTGTTTCTGTGTGTCTTTCACACACATAACCCAAGATTTTAGAGCACACACTGATCAGTGCAAAGACTTTTTTGTTAAATGTAAGCTAGATGGGATTTATACGTGCTATAGTAAGTAAACTAATAAAATAATAGTTACAGAATAAGGCTTTGATAAAGTATTGACAGTGATGAAGATGATGACTGCCAAATACTCTAGCTTTTTGAGAAATGATCTAAAAGATTGTAGAGAAGATAGGCCTTGTAAACTTATTTTGAAGCATTGGTAATTATCATGAAGTAATATTTTCCTATCATAAACTGGCATCTTTATAAAGAAGCAAAGTAATTTTGAGAATGACATGTTGAAGGAAGAAAACTGATGAAGTTTCAGAAAAGCCATTTTATATATAAAGGAAAAAAAAAAAAAATAAAAAGCAACACCACACCTTGAGGTACTACATTGATGCTAGTGGAAATTTTGAGGGTTGACTAAAGAGTCTCAAATGCACAGTGCCATGCATCGCACATGATCATCTCAGCTATTAAAATATACAGCTTTTGGCATGGTTTTGGCCTAAGGGCAGAGAAATGCATAAGAGAGTTTTAGCTCTGCAGCTAAGAGTGTTGGCTTGCAGTTTTAGCTCTACAGATATGAGCTGTTGGCCTCCAGGCCATTGAACTGTTGCTAACTTGTTTTTGTTTTGTTTTGTTTTTCATTAATGCTAATGTAGTCAAAAAGCTTATTATCAGCCACTGAATAGATTATTACAATGATTTTATAGCCTTCTGCAAATATTTCTTTTCTATGAAACATTTACTTATTTCCTCTGTGCACTATAATTTATTTTAAAATGGTGAAGGACTGGTTTTCTAGTTCTACTCTCTCCCATTCTGTCCAGTGTAATCAAGAAAAAGGCAGCCCATCTACTTTTGCATTTTATTGTTTACCGTACAATACAACTACTAAAAAAAATACATATTTCTGTATCTAGCCCTATAAACTGGCTATAAATTTATGCATTTCGATTTTCTCTGAATAATCGAGTACCTTGGTATTATTAAGAACAAATAATAAGGAAAAAAAATGCTATTTCATTGTTTGTGAACAGAATAGCCAAAACCTTTAATTGGAGGTTACTTAGCAAATAATACTAAATTTTAGAAATTTTTAACTGCTAATGAAAGTATAGTAAATTTGTAATTTCTTTTTTTTAAATTCTAGAAGCACAGTCCTTTGAGTTCACTTTAACTAACTAGTATCAGCAGAGTTAAAAGTTATCTTTCTTTCCATTATTATATTGTGTTGTAAGAATTATGCCTGATTCATGACAATATAGACTCAGTATGAGTCTTTCTGATTACTCCAATAACTGCTTTAAAGGCAAAACAAAACAGAAAACCTTACTTAATTTTACCTTAATATTTTGACTCTTTATCAAAGCACTAATCTTCCCATCCTAATACACTCTATCAGGGCAACCTTCTCAGTTAGCAGTTTGGAAAAATAGCACCTCTGTGTGACTTGCAGGTTGAGAGCCTAGGCTTTGTTACACTTTGAGCTGCCACAGTCTGTTATTTCTACCACCTTATCACTGCAAATCGATAGACCTAACAGGGGATGCACAGATGACCTCGGTTTGTAGAAATGACTTCATTAAAGAAAGCACTTGGGAATTCACACAAAGGTTAGCAATTTTAGTGGTTGGATTTCTTTTTTCTTTTTTTTCTTACTCTTTGTACTTTTTATTTTTCTTTGGAGGAAAGGAAGTTTACTATTCCTTTATCCTCTACAAATATTTCAGGATGTATAATCTGTTGCCTAGTTCTTAATTTTTGTCGAAGTGAAAAAAAAATGATAAAATTCCTCACAGCTGTCAAGCAGGAGTCAGTAGACCAGCTACAGTGACCCAAATAAATATGCTACTTTTCAATAATACTGACTTTTAATACAACTACAAAGTCACACATACTTTATGTATTACTCTCCAGACATTGCTTTTACTTTTTTTGGTCTCACATTTCCATATTTTAGAGAAAAAAAAAATATATATATAGTTCATTTTGGGCTACTTTTCAAACACTTTCAATAATCGCCTTATCAAGTAATATTTTTTAATGTTATCTCTCTCATTTTGTGGTTTGTAGATTTTCCTTTAATATTATTAAAATCATGTTTAAGAGCCTGAATTACTCTATGAATGTCTGAACTGTTTTTGTCTTGGTTTAAAATGTCAGAGGAAGAGCTCTAATGACAGTTTATGGAGTAACAGAAGTGGTTAGATATTTTGCAAAAAACTTACTGTGCATCAGATAATAGTGGTTCTTCTACACTCTAGTCCTTTATTTTGGTACTTACGGAAGACTTGAATTAATCTGAAAGGTTAGCATCAACTGTGAGAGGCTGAGCTTTCTGAAAATCCTAAGATTGATGATAAATAAGAAGCAGGTGCCTCTTACAGGAGAACCAGCAAGGTTTTTCAGTAAAATTGGGATTTTGATGAATAATACAGTATTACACATACACACTAATTATGTTTATTCTTAGAGATTTGCTGAACAAGGAGCCATGTCTCTGATTCTAACAATTAGATATTTCACAAGTGGCCCTTTATGCTTAAACAAAAAAATAATGTTCTAGTTAACATGCAAATGAGAATTCTGTGATAAGACCCCAATAGGCGCCTCTGGATGTACTTCTGTTTTTTATGGATCTGTAATTGCAAGATGCTGCAAAGTAATAAAACCTCCCTACTCATCATAAAGTCAAGACCTAATATTATGAAGTGACTTCATAATATAAGAAAAAAAAAAGATATTTTCTTAAGGTAAACAGTCAGGATCTCCCACTTTTTGTGAGCAATGTATTTAAAATAACTATTTTTAGCACTAAGAGCTATAAAATGGACAATCTAAAATCACTAAATTAATCATGTAGTAAATGTATGAATCAACAGCTTTCTTCACAGTGTCAGGATTCTGCCATCAGTCAGTTAATTATTCTTTGCCTAAAGTCTATGAATAAAAGAAAAAAATAGTATTCATCCTTTTTAAAGTGTATTGATTTTGTTATATTTTTAACTCTATGTAGCGATTCATTCACAATCTCGTGACATACTGAGTTACTCCTCCCTAAAAAATACTTAACTTGTAAAGGAAGGCTTTTTTAAATAACATTTGTTTTCTAAACAAATATGTTATCCATGTTGTTTATTTGAAAAGTGATTTGGCATGATGATGACAATTATTTCAGAAACTGAATAAAATGAGCTAAACAAAATAAAGCTAGGATTTGTTTCAAATAATTTTTCCATCTTAGAATTTGGCATTTGGTAATCTAAACTTTTAGTTCTATTAAGGAAGACACAAGGGCATGCATGTTAGCCTCCTCTTAGGGAGGTATTCAGGAAAAATGAAATGGAATAACCCATGTGCTGTAAATGATTCCTCATTTCTCACAGAATGAGACTAAATAAGACATATATGGTAGATTACATTTACTTACATTTTAAGGTAACTAAATTTAGATGAGATGACTCTACTTCTAATGGTGCTAATCATAAAGTCAGTAGAATTAGATCGGTGCCACTCCCCTTATGAAAATGAAAGAGGCTTAAGTGTTAAGGGACTGTGAGGCAATTTCTTTAAAGTTTTCTGTTTTGTCATTTTTTGTCTTTAGAAGATTGTAATTTTCTCTGATTTAATTGAACAAGTGAACCCATAAACTATATCCTTGGAATAAATAAATATTTTTATATTTTCTACCACGGTGGTACACAAAATTAGGACTTCATTTTTGAATTTCACCTGGATAATCTCAATACAGAACCCCCAAGAAAACTAAATATTCTAGTATAATGAAAGACAGACTTCCCTGAAGGATAAAGTGCTTATTTATGCCTCAGTTCTCTAAAGGATAGTTTTTCCTGGAGACATTCCTTAAGTCTATCTAGAGTCTCCTTAAATTCTCTCTAGTGCCCTTTACTTTTCAACAATTAGAAATGTATCAGGAGCATAATTTATAATATTCTAATCTAACACTAGCAATGAACTGGATTGTTTAATGAGATAGGATGGTTCAAGATTGTTATTTTCATTTTGTTATATCAAATAAACTTCATATAGACATACACTTTGCCCCATTCTGTTAGTTTCTATTTCTTTTTATTGTAGGAATTTCTTTTAATCCAGGATATATAGTAAAATTCCATAAAACCTCAGCATTTTGGTAGTGTAATAAAAGAATTTACTTAAATTCTTTTAATAATGTAAGCAAATATTTCATTTTCTTTCTTTATTAGCTTACTCATCAAAAAATGTATGTTTTTCATATCAGAGTCAGGAACATACAATATTAGATAGTTCAATCTTTCAGATTTGTGTGTCTTGGGGATTAAATGTTTTGTCAATGCCTAACAGCTAGCACAAAAAAAAAAAATCTGTTCTAATATTCATAAGAAAAAAATATTTCCGCAAAACTCCAGGAGCCTGGTCCCAGAGCATGTGAGAACCTAAAACGCTATTTAAGTAAAAGTTAGAGGTCAGCAAATGCAGAAAAACCTTATCTAACTGGCCTAAATCAGAACTGAATTGATTAAGCTACCAAACTTTTCAAGCAAAAACATGACTAGGCATCTTCATCTGTCTTACTAAACACAACTTGTAGAACTTCCTGGATTAACTGAGCTGTCTATGTATCTCCAGCCTAAACCTATTTAGATGTAAATGTGCTTACTTTCTGAACAGATTTTGACTTCTTATAATCTGGGCTGGCATCTGTTCAGACCTCAAGAGTTCATACCGATCTATATGTGAACTCTATTCCCTGGCCTGTTTGAACCCAGTACTCAACTAGGCCATTTAGTGCCCATCAGACCTTATGAATTAAAAAGTAATTCTAGACACACTGGTATAGGCACAGTCATCAGGAATATAGAAAACAGAGATCCCATGAAAACTCAAAAATGTTGGCTGTTGGCAGGTCTGAGCACACATAGATATTTGTGCTGCATTGACCTCAATAAGAAATATGTAAAATTCCTATCACTGTATAATATTTGAATAAGGAGAGGGAGCTATATATTATCTTCATGCAGAGGATTAACCCTCAGTTCCCTACTTTGTAAACCAGAAGGCCATGGAGCATTTTAAAATGGTAGTTTTGTAAATGTTCCTAGCTAATGCAGAATCATTGTGAAGGCAAAAGACAAAATACACAAATTCAGAAGTAGTGATAAGAAAGAAAATAATGAGATCCTGTTTTAGTATTGTAACAGTATATTTACACCAGGGACTGTGGTTGGTACTGAGGTCAAGGATGAAGCTGAATCAGGAGCCTAAATCTAGGAAATGGGTAGCTGGGCTCCTGGACAGGAGCGCACGAAACAGAGTACCTAAACCCTCCAAAGAACTGCACTCCAGTCTGAATCTGTCTTCTGTATGAGTTCAGAAACATGTCAAGATGGTAAATAGGTCTGAGTAATAGGTCTGAATAATAGGTCTGGGATTTATAGACTAAACTTCTTCTTCTGCTTAGGTGATATGGCTGGGAATCTAGTTCTTGGATTATTTCTGTATATATTCAGTGATGTTAAATTATATTTAGACTGATATTTAGGTATAAATTTAGGCAGAAAGGTGTAGAATTCCAAGTGGAGATTCAATGATGGACTCTCTAAGCCCTCTAAGCAGTAGATAGATTGACCTTCAGTCAGTCCTGCATTCTGAAGCACATATAATATTATGGTTTGACATTTCTGATTTGATATTCTTTAAAGGAAAACACTTTTCTGTACCTTCCCCTTTATGTTTCCCTATTCCCTTTCCTACTCCTTGTGAGATTTCAGGAGATTCTTTTTGGCTCATTCTTTCTTGGTTGGATTAGTCTCTCTGCCCCTCACACTGGCAGCACTGTCCTCTAGCATATCATCTGGTCACTGTATTTTGGTGTCATATGCAAACTTGATAAGAGTACCCTCCTCTAGGCCATTTGATAAAAGATACGAAACAGATTAATTACAGTACTTGTTTCTGACTGGTATAGAGAAGTAATTCTGTTCTTTTTAACATTAGCAACACCAAATATTTCTAGAGAGTTTGCAAAGAAGAAACATTCATATATCTATGTTGCAAGATTCTGTTGCAGAGCTCTGCCCAGCAGGGACTGTGGAGTCAAGTGAAGTTTATGATGGGATTCTTCACACACTCATTAAAAAAAAAAAAAAAAAAAAAAAAAAAAAAAAAAAAATATAAATATATGTATATAAAAAAAAAAAAAAAAAAAAAAAAAAAAAAAAAACAGAATGTAAATGTCCGTATCTGAACCAGACCTCTTAGCAAGTTCTCAGTTCTCCTTTATGAAAAAGCTTATCTGACTTACTCTGGGCAATTCTTTTGTTATTTTTCTCCAGTAGCTATAAAGAGAGTATAATGGTACCATCTATATTTTGTCTGGTGGTTCCAAGCTGCATTGCCTCATAAATACTATAATGAACATTGTTAGAACAAATTGCGCATGTGCTATTATCCTTAAAAGTAATAAATATTAACAAAATCACACTATTCAACATATAAAGAAAATGTGAAGATTGTAAATATAGATATCCAAAAGTGTTCCAAAATCAATGTTATTAAACTGTTAACTGATGTGGCTTTCAGTAGAACTTCTCTTGAAGTTGATCCATTTACACATACTTTTCTTTCAATGCACATTTTTAATAAATCTATTATTAATGATGGAAAAAAAGATAAAAGTTAAATACATTGTGGTAGAAGGAGAATGGCATCAATTCATGTATATCTCAACAGACTTGCATAACTTCATTATTTTTTTTTAATAAAGTTTCAGAAAAGAACCGAACTCTTAACACTGCAGTAATTCTGATTGTGTCACCTAGAGAATTATAATTGAGTGTGATGATAGCCAATTTACAGAGTAATTGTTTACTACTGGAAACTTCTGATATAAATATTCACAAATAACCAAAAAGTATCCTTGAAGAGTGTTTTTTTCCACAGGAAAAAAACTTGAACGTGTCTTTCACAGCC
>JAVCKT010098541.1:0-10658 GCA_032273925.1 Rhynchotus rufescens | reverse complement strand
AGTCGCCTTACTTTATGTCCCTGTCATTTCTAACTACGTGCCACCTTCTTCAGGGAGCTCCCCCAGGAGGGACATGATAGTCACTCTCATGTATAATGTTGTCACCTCAGTGCTCAATCCTTTGATCTACACTCTGAGAAATGTGGAGGTGAAACGTGCCCTAAAGAGAAGACTTTTATCCAGAGTGTTGCTGGTGCAGAACATGTTTTGCTGTGCAGCTTCTGTGGGGCAGTAGGCAGTGGGAAATGTAAGCAGAGGAGCTTTTGGCTGTAGACTGTTGTGCAGAAATCTGCTTTTCACTCTCATTGGCTTGAATACCTTCAGAAACACCCTACATGTTGGAAGTGGTCTCATGTCACCTGTCTTGGGCAGTATCAATGCTGACAGATGAACATACCTTGGTGGAGTAGCCATTGCCATTCATCTGGCTGGAAAAGAGAAGTTGCAGAGACGGATGCTTAAATAAAAACAGCTTTCTTGGAGTGGTTTGCCCTCAAAGTCATTTGATTTGCCTTTATTTTCCATGAAGTTCATCCTATCTTAAAGCCAAGTGAGAAGGAAGGGTTCAGCTCTTTTCATGGGTTTCAGTTGGCCATGTGTAGAAGTGTAAGTCATGCCAGTGGAAATGCTGCAGGTGTCTTAGCTGGTGCCTCTCTGATGCTCCAGAAAGGCATAGGTCGCCCGTAGGCTCTGCGCCAGATCCACCAGCTCTATATGGATGTCAACTGTCCTACAGTTGTGTAGGCAACTTCATTTGCCAGGAACTCACATAATACTTATGTCTCCTATACTGGCATTTGATACGGCTGGGCAATAATAATATAGCAGCTAGTTTTGCTCTCCACCAAAGAATCCCTGATGATATTTTGGGGGATTCTCCCCTTCCTCTAGAGAGGAATCCCCTGGCAGCATTTACATTGGCTCACAGTTACTCTCTGTAACTTTCCTGCCCATCATTTCTGATAATTTCATTTTCAAAGCTGGAAGTAGCACCACCCTGACAATGCAGCTTGGTCCATTACACAATTTCCTCCTTTCTCCCATTCTCTAGACTTGGAGAAGGAGCTTTTGGAAAAGGGTCTCTCATTCTAAGACCACCTCACCTTCCTCACGTGTGACTGGGATCACTTTGACCCCTGTTTGATGCAAAATGGATGGTTTCTCAGGTTTGTTTCACTGAGCTACCACCCATGATATCTTAAAATCTTTATCAACACCTTTCTTTGGTTCTACTGATGAAATAATACAGTACTTTGGTGAGTACTGTAAGATCTAGGTGGAGAGACAAAAGTGAGTGGACTGGCTTCAGAAAGTGGAGTCAGATCTCAGGTGACAGTGGCTACTGTAGTGCTCTTAACTGGGGCAAGAGACAGTTCAAGCATAACTTGCTGCAGCAGGACCATGGACAAAATACAGTCTCACATCTGCAAACAGGAGAGCATCAACTGTGCTTGGGATGGAGATGCCTCCCCGAGGTGCAACAGGTTGGCCTCCAGTGGCCCAGCAGGAGTCTTTGGGTCCCAGAGCCACTGGAGGCAGCAGCTTTACAACATCTCTTAACAAAACTGCAATTTGGTAAGGGGATGAGCTACAGAAAGTTGTCTTTTACATTGGAGATACCATTATGCCAATCAGGTACCTTTCCATCAACACCTAAAGAACCACATAGCCAAGCCATGGCTACTAGTTGAAGCAGCATTTTTCACTCATGCAAGCTTCATAATAAAAAATATTTGCCTGCTTGCTAATTCAAATCACAAAGGCTTTGTTTCCTCCACCCAAGGAACTGGACAGTATCTTGGAGGTGGCAGCGGAACAGTGGCAGGTTTCCCAAGCAGAAGTGCCTTGGGTTATGAAAGTGCTAATTAGCCCCAAACATCACAGTGATGAGGCTGTTCCCAGACATGGTCACAATATTAATCATGAGGAACACTAAACAGAATAGTATTAACATTTATAAATATTTCCAAATGCCAACAGAATGATTTCCTGACCCGGTTTTAATGTCCTCATTCTGAAAACTAAAGGGGAAAATTTTCTGCCCTCTTCTGCTTTAAAAGAGCTCTTTGATAGGAGTGATGGAAGAGTGTGGATTGCCTTCAAGGGGTTTCTGCTTTCGCACTCACTGCAGGTAGTGAGAAGACCTGGGGAAGCTCTGGTGAGGAGTCAGTGCCTGGCAGAGAACGTGAGAGCTGGCCCAGCTTGTGACACTATGCGCTGGCCAAGTTTCCATCGGAACCACACATGCATATGATCCCTATGTTCTCATAACCACATGTGTCTTCCTCAGCAACCCTGTTTTCCCCTAAGATTCACCATTCAGCTATTCCATCTATTATGGGTGACCATCTACATCTATACATCTGTACATTATGGGTGACCTTTTTGGTCCTCAAAAGATCCTCTCTTGAGCAGAATGGACAGCCCTGATGTTCTTCCTTCATCTGTGCCTATACCGTGTCCTTGATATAATGGCCTATGACTGCTGTGGGGCCAGTCACAACCCTGGTACTACCTCACACTCATGCAAGAGTATGGTGTGGGGACAGGGATCCCTCTCTGGGACTGACTGCAATGAGGATCGAACTGTCCTGCTTCATAGGATTGGACAGTTTGGTGTGTAGTGAGTTGCTAGTGATCAAGCCAGCTTGCACACATGCCAACAACACTGCTAGATGCTGCTGATCTCCAGCTCTGGGCTCATCTATCTTCATGGCTCCCCTGCTCTCTTCTGGCACCCTCCTCTGGCACCCTCCTGGTCTAGCTAAAAAGACATCTGTCCAAAGGTTGGCACCAGACCCTCAGTGCTTCTGCCATCAGGCTCATGGTTGCAGTGCTCTTCCTGGGACAGTGCCTCTTCATGTAGTCCTGTCTCTGCACCAGCTTCACCGAGGGCACCGTGGTATCAGCTTGGAACAACCCTTGTCTCCTGCTGAACCCCATGATCTTCATCCTGGGAAATGAGTGTGAGAGCTGGGCGCTGCCCAAGCTAACTGGGAGAAAAGCAGCCACAGAGCAGAAATAAAGGCCAGGGCAAAAGCAGCGGCACTTTCCAGGGTCAGCTGCTGTTTTGCAGCTTTATCAACAAGTGATAAATCTGGCTGTGACAAACTGGCTTCTAATCTCCTTCTGTGAAGACAATCCTGGTACCTCAATTTCTCCATGCTCATGAGGCTGTTAGAACTCTCCTGCCCCATGGAGAAATACATAGAATTGGAAGACTACAAATTCTTCCAAGATTAAATTACTATACAAAATGTATCACTACTTGCCTTTATTATGTATTTTTTTCTTATCACTGTTCAAAAGCAGTTTTAAACTTCCCTAGTTCTTACTGACAGAGCAACTGAAGATGCAAATGAAGAACTGGAGAAAACAACCCTGCACGTGCTTGATTTTTTTTTTACTGCTATTGCCAGGAGATACTAAACATAATGCTTGAGTTCATTAGCCCTATTTTTTATTAATTCTCCCTTTTTAAGCAAATCCCTTAAGATGAATGCCTGAAGCAGCAATCTTTTGCCAGCTCATTGGGCCTTTTGACTGGCAATAGTTGCAGTCTTTGCAGGGATTCGTTTCTTATTAGGAGGCCTTCCTCCGCCTTGACTTTATGATCCCTGTCCAAGGGATTTTGGCAGAGCTCGTGGAGTGCATTCTGCTCTCCCTGGGCAGAAACTTGCCCTTAGTTCCCCTAGAAGACCTTTGAGAAGGCAAAGTGAGTTACGTGGCCTTATGGGTGAACATTGAAATGGACTCTGAACAACCGTGTGAGCCGTGGCCACCCAGATTTGCTGGGTGACTAACAGGAGCCACAGCGCTACCCCCAGGGCACTCGTTAAACCTCTCCCAAAGCTCCCACTGTCAACAGCAGAGGATGACTTAACGAATCCCTTTGGGACTCACTAGCAAGGCAGGAGTTTACCGTTGCTTGAGTCCCAGATCTGCCTTTCAGACAAGCCTCCAGCGCCTGCTTCATCACTTCTCCATGGCTGGATCACAACACAAAAGCTTCTGCGTTTGGTGTTGAGAGTAATTGGGTCCCCCAAGCTCATGCTCTTCAGAACTGGCTGTTCCAGGGCAGGGTTGAAGGTGTAAGTCACCTCCGTATCCCTGTGTGTTGTGTCGGTGTTGAGCTTCTGCTTCTGACTTAGGGCATTGTGTCTTCTTCACATTGACAGGAATGCTTTGGAAGTAGGTACAAGATTCCATTTTTATTTTGATTTTTTTTTTTTGCAATATTTGTAAAGTAACCACTCAGGATTTTTGTTTGTTTGTTTGTTTTTTTATTTGTGTTCCTTCCTCTTTGTTTTAAAGCAAAATCTCATACAAGGGGACCATCTACTCAGGATAACATGAGTATATTAGGGAGACTATAATATCTTTTATTCTCTATTTTATTCTACTTTTTAATTTATTTAATTCTATTTTTTATTTTCTAAAGAAAAAGACAAAGCCAAACTAAAGCAAATGCTTCCTGTTCTGTTGCAGGACTTACTGGTTTCTTTGGCCAGAGGAATTTACAGATGCTGATAGAAAAGGAAGAAATTTGTTTATCCATTTTCACTCTTTAGACCAAAAATTACTTTCTCTTTTATGGAGAGAAAAGACTGGAAATCAACTCATTCAGCTCACAGCCACTCTTTTTCTGGACCCTGCTGGAGATTACGTAAGCTCATTTTTCTTATTCTTTTTCTGTTTTGTTTTTGTTTTGTTTTTGTTTTTGCAGAGAGAAGGTGATGAGGCATTGACTGGAAGGAAAACAACACTTTGGTCTGGTTGATTTCCAGTTGTTTTTGCAAGACCTTCAGTACAGGAGGAAATCAAACATATGATCGGTGGCATCAACATCTGCCTCTCAGCAGACTCAAAGGAGGACATGGGCATCTATGCGTGTCCTTGGCAGCTTTAAAGCCCCATGGAAATGTCAATCGTGGAAGTTCTAGCAGAGGAAAATACCAACGTAAATCCACATTTCACAGGCTTGTGGCTCCACTTGTAACAGCTGTAGATGACTTTTGGGGCATTCAGCCATTTCTGGAGCATCTACACGCTGTTAGAAATGTAGATATCATGCAAGTGCTTGCTCAGACCTGTCCCCAGAGGCTCAGCATACCAGCAGCAAGGAAATCACAGTGCCATTGGTTTGCAAACACAAGATCCCTGGGCTCATCCTCAGAGATGGCTTTAGTTTAGCAGAGTGGGGAATTTGGACAAGTCCCTCCATTTCCCACATGATTCTTTTTGTTGTATGACTGTCTTGAACCAGGCTCTGTAAGCAAGCTTCTCCTTTGTTGGACAGGGTTCCAATTTGATGTCTTCCTATTTCTCTCCTATCTGGGAGATGAGAATTCACGTTTGTGTATTTTTGATTGTTTTTCCAATGTTTCTAAATGTTCATTTCCAAATGAAAACAAATGCACAAGAATCCTGAAAGATGCAATGGGGACAGATATTCAAGGTGTGAATTTGTGACTGCGTGTGTTGCATTGCTTGATCCCTCATAAATATGCTGGATATCAAGCAGCTGAGGTTTCTGACCGAGTGAAAAGCAGGTCTCCCCAAGCAAGTTCCCAGTGGGGAAAGGGAAATCCACACACAAATGAAGATGCAGAGAGCTATCTAGCAGGACCAGGAGGTGTCATAGCATTCCCAGAGTCTGGAGTGGGGGTTCCTATTTAGGGGAGAGGTTGGAAACTCAAACAAGATTTAGCAAACAGCAGCAACAAGTGTGTAGGGTGGTTAAAGTGATCTTGTAGTGAAAGCCTAACCCTGTAGTCTGAGATCTATGAGGAAGTTGTCAGGGAGTTCCCTGAAGCCCCTTCAGATGTCGTCTCTCTAAACAGCAATGACCAACACAGAAATCTTCCACTAAGCATTTGCGTTCCTCTCCAGTGAAGGAAGAGAAATAACTACAGGTAGAGATTCATGTATTTCTTCCTCCACAGAGCTCTAATTTGTAGAACTGCCATCATGTTATGCCCTCTCATGCTACAAATTTAATTCTTCTTTCACCTCATACTTTCTCCTAGATGCAACACAGCAGAAGATATGGTGTGGCAGAATTACACTAGGGTGAGCGATTTCTTCCTCTTGGGCCTCAGCACCAACCACACTGTAGAGCTGGCCCTCTTCACCTTCTTCATGATGATCTATGTGCTGATTATTTTGGGCAACAGCCTCATCATCTTCACGATTACACATGACCAGCGCCTGCACACTCCCATGTACTTCTTCCTCAGCAACCTCTCTGTCATTGACATCTGCCACTCCTCAGTGGTGATTCCCAAGATGCTCGCTGACTTCCTGGCAGAGCAGAAAAGCATCTCCTTTGAGGGATGTGTGGCACAGATGTTCTTCCTCCACCTCTTTGCCTGCACAGAGATTTTCCTCCTCACCATCATGGCCTATGATCGCTACCTGGCCATCTGCCACCCCATGCGTTACGGCACCATCATGAGCCGCAAGATGTGCCTGCAGCTGGCCACAGTCATGTGGTTGGGAGGGCTCATCCATTCGCTAGCCCTCACTGTCCTGACTCTCAATCTCCCTTACTGTGCTCCCAATGCCATCGACAACTTCTTCTGTGATGTCCCCTTGCTCATTAAGTTGGCCTGCACAAACACGCGTCTCTTAGAAATGCTCATCATCTCCAACTCAGGCCTCATCTCTGTGGTGTGCTTCCTGGTGCTGGTGACTTCTTACGTGGTCATCTTGGTCTCGCTGAGGAACCACCTCTCGGAAGGGCAGCACAAGGCCATATCCACCTGCGCTGCTCACCTGACAGTTGTGACACTCTTCCTAGGACACTGCATTTTCATCTATCTCAGGCCAGCCAAGAGCTTGGCCGCAGACAAAGTTGTGTCCATCTTCTTCACTGCCATCACCCCTCTGATGAACCCCCTTATCTATACCTTAAGGAATGAGGATATGCAAAATGCTCTGAGAAAGCTCTGCAGGCGGCAGATTGGTTGCCAAGGCAAGTGATGCCAGTGACACTGCTGGAGGTGACTGTGAGACTGCCAATGCTTGGGTATTGCCTGTCCCTAGAGAAATAGTAATTACTAGAAATTATTAATACAAATAGTAATTACTAGTAGAAATAATGGACTAGATTTTAGTGATACAGGCAGTGGTTTCGTGAGATTCTACAGCAACTTCACTTATTATTTACTGTGTGGGGTACAAGATAATACACAGAGTTCTCAAGGAGACCCTCCCAACTCGGGAGCCAGCTGGGCAGACCCCACACCTTCAAAGAGCTCACAGTCTACCTGTACTTGGTAGGGATCAGTCCCCGCCCTGCCACCATTGAAGTCACACTCCTCCTGCGCCTCTATCAGATGAATTACAACTAGAATAGTTAGTTCCTCTAAATTCTGCTGTAAATATTTCACTGTGGGTTTTTTCCCCTTCTTCATGAACACACAACGCACATACAAATTAATACTGATGGGGATGAGTGTCATCTGTGTTTTCCGTGAGGAGGGCCCACATAACGATGTTACTGCCAGCAGCAGGAGGGCAGGTACAAAGCCTGTGCATGCCGCAGGTGGCTGCATCCCCACCGTGGCCAGTAGAGACAAACCTGGCCCTTGAGAGCCACCATGAGCCAAGGGAGAGAAGCGATGCAGGAAGTCGGTATGAGGACAGCTCATGTCCGAGGGCCCGAAGCAGGCAGTGTAGCAGGCAAGCTGCGGACCCTGGAGGGCAGGAGGGGATCAGAGGTCTGTGGGGGCGATGCTCTTTCTGGGAAGGAGTGTGCACTCTGTGCCTACCCCATCTTCCCCTCCTCTCTCCTTTGGGTCCCTGACAGGGGACACTGAGGTGAGATGGGAAGAGACTCTCTCCTTCATCCTCCAAGGAGTGACCCTGCACTCCAACCACCCAACATCAGGGAAGATGGGGAAGGGCAAAGCTCCAACCAGCTTCCCCACCATTGCCCCGGGAGCAGAGATGACCCCCAGGATGCCAAGGCCTGTAGGATCAGTGGGCTTCTCCACAGCTTCCCAGTGTGGGCAGCTGGTAGGTCCCCCACAGTGTCCTGGTGGGCACAGGCAGCACCGGGATCTGCTCTGGGGTAGGTCTGGCCTGGAGCCCTGGGCAGGGAAGGGTTCTGAGGTGCAGTGAGCGGCATCCCCAGAGAGCAGGTCCATTCCCTCCCAGGCCAGAGCAGGTGAAGAGCTCAGCACATGGACTGCACTGCAGAGCGCTGTGCTCAGCACATGAGCCCTGGTCCTCGTCCCACCAGCCCACAGCACATTCCATGTCAGAGGGGAGATAGTCTGTGCCAAGGTAGGGCCCTGCTCCGGCACCTCAGGCACAATCCTCTAGGAAGGGGGACACAATAAACGTCGCTTGGAGTGGTCCGTGCCTGACATACAAAAGTCCATTGGAGGGTGATATAGAGCAGGTCATGGGGGGCATGCCCCCGCAGTGTTCCTTTGCCTTTCTCAGAGCACAGTATTCAACTGCCAATGCACAATTTTGATTGGCTCCACTGTCACCACACTGAACGGGTTAAGTTCTCATGTGAGTGGGGCAAGCAAAGCACTGGACCAGAGGAGGGTCCTTGTGCTTAAGGCTTTTCTCCACATTAAAGGTTGACTCCTTCTGATTTCTGCAGTTGAAAGATTGCATATTTGTGAGGCAGAGAAGAGGAGCAGGTTCGCCCAAGAATGTCTCCTCATCCCGCCCTTGCTTCAGATGGAGGAGGGGCCGGTTCACTGCTGAGAATCTGTCAAAGGAGTTAGAATATAAAAAGTCTGTAGGTCAAAGCTCTTGAAAACAATTTCAGTGGCATCACATAGAATGCAAAAAGACACGGCCTTATACACAGTTCTATGAGGAAGACCACATTTGACCCCCAAGGAATCCGTGGTGTGCAGCCTGGAGCCTCTCCTCCTGGAGAGACAAGAGGAGGGGAGCAAGGAGAGTTCTCCAACACTCATGAGGAGAAGCTCTGTGTTCATTCAGCAGAGCTTGAGGAATTGGACGCAGGATTGTGAGGGCAGCAAAGACTCCCACAAGGCGGCCAAGAGAGAGGAGATGTTTTGGGGAGGTAAGGGAGCTAGAAGTAAAGGTGTTGCAGGTGGCATGGAGCTTGGGAGGGCCCCTGGAAGAGGGACCAGCAGGGAGGCTCCTATGCCAAGCGTAAGCACTCAGCAGAACCTAGGATTTTGGCCTTGCCTCCTTCATCTCTTCTATTTCCAAGGACCATAGCCACCGTGCTGTGCTCAAGACTCCCTCCCTACAACCTCTCCCAAAATTGTGAGTTGTGTCTGAAGCTAATCCCTAATGTTCATTGAGTGTCTGGAGGTGCTGGACTCGGATAGGCCCTCCATCACACTGTACACACATTTCCTAGGACACAGTTATAGGCCCTAACTGCTGCCTGAAGCAAAATGCAAATGCAAGACTAAGCTGCTACCTCAAGCTATCCCTGATGCCACTTTGCAAGAACTATTCATCCATGCCAGAAGTCTCAGGACAAAGGGGCTCCTTTAGAGCACCTAAGCATGCAGCTGTCTCGTAGGCATTTCTAGACGTGCTTTAAGACGTGGCAGGCAGATGATAAGCAAGGCATAGGGTATTTTTCAGGAAAGATGTGTGTGGTGGAGAGGAAAACCAAGGCAGGGGCAAGTAGCAGAGAGAGTGTTAGCACTGCACTGTAGGTGGGGAGGTCACTGGCGATGCAGGAATGGCTTAGATGAGGAGCATCAGGCAGACTTTGTGATGTGCTCAGGGGGCTGGTGAGGAGCCAAGAGCTGGTTAGCAAAGAGAATGCTCTGATGCTGATGAGGAGGTGCTGTGTGTTGCTTCAGCAGAGCTTCAGGAACTTTAGTTCAGGATTCTGAGGATAGCGAGGACTCCTAGCAGGAGGCCAAGGAGAGGAGATGCTTTGGGGAGGTTAGGGATCTAGAGGTGATGGTGCTGTAGGTGGCATGGAGCCTGGGAGAGTCCTTGGAGGAGAGTTCAGCAGGAAGGCCCCTATGCCAAGGCTAAACACTCAGCAGAACCCATGATTTTGGCCTTGCCTCCTTCCTCTCCTCTCTTTCCAAGGATCCTAACCATGGCGCTGTGCTCAAGGCTCCATCCCTACCCTCTCTCTCAAGCACTTATTCTGTAGGTGAAGTTAAGCCCTAGTGTTCTCTGCATAACATGAGGTCCTATGGATTCTGCTAGGCCATCTCTCACATTCCAAACATATGCTCCATGGTCCAAGCCAAGACCTGAACTAAAACCCGAGTCCAAAAAGCAAAGAAAAGCCTGAACTCACACCTCCCCATTGTCCCTGATGCCACTTAGCCCAAATTCTGCCCGCATGCCTGTAGCCATAGGACAAAGGGGCTCCTTAAGAGCACCTTAGAAATCAGTGCTTTGTAGGTAGAGCTGCAAGACCTTTGGTCTGTAGGTGACAGGAGAAGTGCAAGGTGTGTGGAGGATTGCAGTGAAGATGTGTGTGGTGGAGAGGAGAGTCAGGCCTGGGGCAACTAGTGCTGAGTGTTTTAGCACTGTGCTGTAGGTGGTGAGGTCACTTGTGATGCGGGTTGGATGAGGAGAATGATGCAGACTTTGTGATGTGCTCAGGGGAGTGGTGAGCAGCAGCGTGGGAGAGCCAAGAGGCGGATGGTAAGGAGAGTGCTCTGATGGTGATGAGA
>JAVCKT010098537.1:0-10665 GCA_032273925.1 Rhynchotus rufescens | reverse complement strand
ACCAGCACCGCACAGTAGTCTGACAGTCCTGTTCTTGTATATGTGATATGAAACAAGCACTTTAGAAAGCCGAAATGAAGTACTCCTGTCCAAAAATAATCTGTTGAAAGGTCTATAGCTTGTTCTTTTCATAAATTAGCTAGAATTCTTAATCTATGATGGAATTTTATTACTGTGAACTTCAAAAAGAATGGGCAAGTCATATAAACTGATTCACTCATGCTTTTGTACAAGACAGACTAATTAAAAATGTAGAAGCCATGCAAGTCACTATCAGGAAGAAAAAGGCTCTGAAAAGTTAGTTTTACTTTTCAGCTTTGCATTTGTACATTCAATATACAGCTCATAATGTAACAGCACATGCTGTTTGACAAGCTGTCTCAGGAAGAATGTGGGTTTAAAGCCTTTCTGATGTAAAATTCATACATTTTTAAGACAGAAAGCTTTTTTTAATTAAAATATAACTTATAATGCTAATGTTATTAGTTTTATTAGAAACAGCACGATAAATGACTTATTACTGTGAACATTTAACACCTCACTGTCAATCTTGTTTGAGCTATATAAACATCTGGGATGCTGCTGCTTTTTAACCAAGGTACAGCTGTCCAAATATATTTGTATAAAGCCTAGTAATAATTTCCACATGTTTATGGCTAGATTGTTGTTGTCACGGATAAACAGCTTCCAGAGTGTCCACTATTAAATCCAGAGCACTGAAAAGGAATTTAATTGCAGCATTTATAGATATGCCTTCTTCAATCAACATTTGAGGGTGAAAACATATGAGATCTCTGCATGTTCTTTCCTGTGACCTGCTTCTAATCCAATTTATCGGAAACAGTACTGGTTCAGACGCCCCAAAAATGAGATATGAATTTCACAGATTTTTGAAGAACTCCTAGTTGACCTTAATGTCGAGGAATGTGTCTTCTCTGGGGGCCTCACGTGTAACATACTGCTTTCCCCATGGACCTCGGGGTAATTAAAGAACGGGTGGTAATTCTATCACTTTCAGTAGCCAAAAATCTAAGAAACTTTAATCCTGTCATTCAATACAGTCTTTATAAATGCTGCTTAGAGAACTAACAAAAGACCCAACCTTTGTTGGGCTGGATTCAGTTGCCGTGATGAAGGAAGAAGTTGGAAGACTACGATTTTAATCTAATTCACTAAGTGCAGGAATCTAGAGGGCTGATGTTTACTTGCATCCAAGGTGTAGAACTAAAGCTCTTTGACAAACTTAATGTAATTGCAGTATGAGATTTGTGAGGAAGAAGACAAGAAAACCAGGTAACCCTGTGAGACCTAGTTGGAATATTTCTGACTATGATGATTAGAACCTGTCAGCCAAGGTACCACCTATCTCCTATGTCTCTTTATCATTCTAACATAAAACTCAGATTTTTATAAACAACTCAACTGTTTACAAAATCTGTAGCTACAAGTGTTTTCCCTTTCTCTTCTCAACTGCCAGTTTGAAAACTGAAGTGCTTTGTCACAGAAAAATGTTTTCATTGCATATGCTTCTCAAATAGAATATAGAATAATGTTTATGGGCTAGAACACACAAAACACCAAATCAAAGCCACACCATTTGTAAAAGGAGGGTTCACTTGCCTCCCTTTTCCCCAACTCATGAATAGTGTGTCACACTGAGACAGAAAGTTGTATATTTACTTATATCTGAGAATGATGTGGTGCTGGAAGAGAGAAAGCTATGACTCAGTTAGTGGATTTCTCTGACCTTATAAAACACCAATATTCAGTGGGATGCTAAAGCTGAATTGTAGCTTTTATTTTATTTTATTTTATTTTATTTTATTTTATTTTATTTTATTTTATTTAAGAGCTGCAAACACACCAAAATCTCTCAATACACAGGGGAGAAAAAAAGGACTTTGTGCTTATGCTATATGAACTCAAAACAGTACATCTCCAGTCATACATAAATGACCTCAGCTATGCATAAATGCTGGGTGGCTGGTTAATCATTTTGCTAAATTATGTGGGGGAAAAATATTGTATGTGAGAATAAGAGGGCTTATTACAGAAGCAGTTAACATTGCTTCATACAACACCCATCTCCACATCTCTCTGCATCATTCCTATCATTCCTATTCAGGGTGTGCACATCAGCATAACTGGAAGTTGTCGGAGAGCCATTTCAGGAACTAGTTTTCACCAAATACACAGAGTTAAAAAGATTGTACTGCAGATTCCTCTGTCCTCTCTGTATGAACAGTGAGAAGCAGTGACCTTACACGAAATCCAGCATGACCTGCTGAATTCTGAGAACAGAAAGCACACAAGAGCTCTGCAATAGAGCGTGGACAAGGATTTTTCTTGGGAGATTGAGACGACCCCTGAGACCTGACAGGTTACAGGCCTGCTTGAAGTCAACTCAGCTACAATCTAAACATGTGTCTATACAAAGACAATGTTACAGCAAATGTTTCTGGCAGTTTCTAGACAGCGTTTCAGGTATTTTCTCCTCATAAAGGAATTCTCATAATTCTGTCAAGGCTCGAGTCTAAGTAACAGTAACATAAATAGATGTAATTTTGATTGGGGAAAGTCCAGAATATCCCCAATTGTGAGGGAATTTAGCCTCTAAATTCTGATGCAGTATGACAGCATCCTCAGAAAAGAAAGCAGTGTGGATGAGATCAATTTTTTAGCTGTATTTTGCAGCATGGGAAGGCTGCAGATTGTTTTCTACAACAGTCTAAGAAAAATGAACACCTTCTTGCACAGAGAACTTGATACTACCTTTCAATATACTGCCAAATATGATGCTATGTCTTTGTTGTGTGTCAGGTTCAGGGGTTCTCAGACTAAAAAGTCTGTGTGGAATCAGGCAGAGACATCTGAATTTTGAAGATGTGCCCTTAGCCACATTCATTTTTCCCTTCTCAAACCAGAATTTTTCTACAACTGTATACCATCCCTTTGAAAGAGGTTCAGATTTCATCTTCTTTTCACAGAAGCACAAATTATAGTTTCATTAGATACATTTCACAGAGGAAAAAGCCATAGTTTAAACAATTATGCCTCTCAGTATTTATTTCACGAAAAAAAAACAGGCTTCAGTATTCATTTGTAAGAAAAGAAATTTCTTAATAACCCTAGAGTAACCAGTGTTTCCATTTGTTCTTAACTGCCATATTAATACTACATTACAGCAGACTCCTAACAGGGAACGATATCTTTTTAAAAAATAACTGAAATGTGCCGTTTCACAGGCTCGTCATTGGACAAACTTCTAATCTATCTAAAACCTTACTGATTATTTATTTATTTATTTTATTTACTTCCACTGGTTGCTAACGCAAAAGCCGCGAACACAGGAGAGAGAAGCAGCCCCGGCGCCCTGAGGGGCCTCTGAGGCAGCGGGGGCGGAGGCAGCAAAAAGGCGGCCCGAGCCCCGCGCGCGCAAAGGGGAGCTCCGGGGCGCGCGACCGTTAGCGCGACCGTTAGCGCGACCGTTAGCGCGACCGTTAGCGCGACCGTTAGCGCGACCGTTAGCGCGGGTAGGGTGCGCTCCTCGTCCCCGCCCAGGAGGAGGGATCTCCCCACGGTCGTTACCTCAGCGAGGGAGCAGCCGCAGCCGCGGTCGCCGCTTGGCAGAAAGGCGGTTCTGAGGAGACTGTGGCGACGCAGTCGCACATAGTGACCGGCTACATGGTGGCCTTAGCTCTTCAGGGTTGCCGAGGGCTGGTAGACACAACACCGGCCTCCTCTCATAGCTACTCATACTTACAAAGTGTACTTAATACCTACACTTTTAACCTTGCCGAAGCCACTGCTTTATGTATACGACCACATTGCTCTGTGGCCTACTTCCTATTCTTTTTTAATATTTTAAAAGTGCAACATATTAAAAGGAATATATAATTCTATCACTGAAGTAATATCTGTAAAAGGTGTTATTCCACTCATTGCTAACTTTAATAAAGTAAAATTGCTAAACCGTAATTATTATTCTATTTATTGTACTATACCCCATATAATATGATAAATTTTATTACCTTTTGAATTTTAGAATTTCTGTAATTATTTTGTGTTATATGTACTGTGCTTTACTGGAGCTGCAGGATAGAAAAGGCTAACATCAGGGTAAAGAGGGAAGTGTAAAAATATATCCCCAAAACTGACCATGTTGAGAAGTAGAAATTTTACCATGTGTTCTACAGAGAAGATTTTTTAGCCTTTCTTATTGCTTTACCCTCTCTCTTTTACACATAGTATTTGCCTAGCCATTTGCTTAGTGAAAAGGGGCCAATAAGCACTGTAGTATCCCCTTGTAAATATCCCCCTGGAAATAAGAGAGAAAATAATTTGATTGAGGTTCAAAATTCACTTTGATTTTGCTTTAATCAGTGGACTGGTTTATTTCTAGACAAACTGATTTGGTCACCTTCGTTTCCTTGTGCGCCTCATGAAGCCATCAGCATTTATTTGAGTAAAACCAGTGGAGAATCATCACTTGGAGGATTGAAAGCTGTGCTTCTAATCCCCAGATATACAAATAGCAGAATATAGATGTTACATTAAAGCAACTTAAAAATGCCTCTTCTATGTACTTAGCATAGTATAATAGTTCATTTCATTAATCTTGGGTTTTTCTTTGCATAAGTAATTCCAATGTATTTTGGAGCGCAACATTCTCATTCTTTTCAGTCTTCTAACAAGCTGCTTTGACTGATCCTCGATGCCATTTTTAGGGTCATGCCTGCTTTCCAAAATCCTATGTAAGTTATTTTAAAAAAAATTGAGAAAGACTTCTGAGTTCAACTGGCTCACAAGTGTTGAATTCACCAGGAAAAAAAAAAAAGAAAAAAAAAAGAGAGGGTTAATTAAAGCATAGTGTAATAATAATAATAATAATAATAATAATAATAAAAGAAGTTAATGAAGAATCTACTCAAAAGAGCTCATTAGAAGGGACTTGGTGGAAAACAATACCAAAAGTCAACAGAAACTAAGAACCAAAATAGATTAGGTGATTATTCTATTTATACCTCTGTTTGTTCCCCCTAAAGCTATAGTTATATAACTTCTGAGATCTCTTCCTAAGGTTTATTTTTCTGAAACCTGACACGAGTTGTGCAATTTCTTGTTGAAAATGTTCAGCCACACAGAAGTTTGGGTTGAATTTTCCCTCCTTCTAGCAATTTCTTGTGTGACTGTCCTTACTTCAGCTGGCCTGATTGTTCCTAGCAAGTGTAGGGTGAGGAAGGGAGGCTTGACCATACAGGCAATGATATCAAAATTACAGGTTGCTCTATCTTTTATATTCTATTTTCTGCCTCAGTGCCCGCTGCAGAACTGCTTTCCACTTATCTGTTATTAAAGTATGTGCCGTGACCGTATGGATACTTGGCAGTAGTGGTGAGAGCTAAAACAAGCAGAGCTGCAGTGTGGACCTTCACTTGGTTTTCTGTAGACTTTCAGCTTCTCCCTCCTCACATTTGCCGGTAACCGGCCGGCCGTGACCGAGTACTGAGAACGCGGGGTCTGCAAGGATCAACAGCCTCTGTGCAATTTGGAAATGACTCCTAAGGCCTTAACTCATGATTAGTTATGAACAAATACTTAGGTGCGCACTGCCCGGGTAAACAACTAAATTTGGGAGTGATGGGCAGATTCTCCATTTGCATAAATTTAAATATATTTGAGTTGGGAAGACCTCTCTCAATTTACACTCGCTGGGGTTCAGCCTGTGATTTTATGGCGCAGAAGTGATTTAAGTTAGAAGGGTGCCATTAAGATGAACAGGAGCAGAGCAGCGAGGCACTCAATTCCTTTTGCTCACTAATGACTGATTTCAGCTTCCCCTGAAAGAAATGTTCCTTGTCCACAGCTCTCCTCATCATGCAGCAGCTGTGCTTTAATTTTGACAGGATGTTCATGGAAAACCAAGTAATCACTTAAGATATGTACACAGCGGAATGTAAATATTCGCCTGTTTTGTTCATCATATTTATGCAATTAGAGTAGCAGGCTGACTGGCAAAATTTGTCAGAGAATTTAAGTACATTTTATACATAAATCTCCTGGCCCAAATAAAAAAGCTAGGCAATCTATTTACGAATCTCTGAAACTGCCAGAGCTTTGGAAGGTTGTTCTTAAATATTACCTTGATTTCTTCATTTGTCCATCCTCAAAATCCATGAAGGATTATTCAGTCCTCCAAAGACTCCATACTAAGGAGTTTTTCTTCTCTTACCTAGTTACTTTCTTCATTTTTTTTCTTTCTTTAAAAAAAAATGTTACGTTGATGGGAAACCAATAAAAAAAAAGATGAATCAAAATTGAAATTTTAGTTCTTTCCTACACCTGACAGCCACTCACAACTTTCCTTTTGAAGGATATCAAATAAGTCATCATTTCTTTTCCTTCCTTCCTTTTACTGAAGGATGCTACAGGAAAACTCATCACAATTTATTTTAATTTTGCTTTCAAAGTGAAAAAATACTGTAGACCACATAGAAAGTGCAAAGTAACCCCAAACTGGTCAGGTATATAAGTATTTAAGCCAGATGTTTATTAGTCACCATTTTGTTTGAAACTTAAATGTGAAATAACCCCTTCCAAGCTGTAATTACAGAATTTAGGAACAAAAAATAGAATTTTCAGAGAGAACATGTGGCTAGACCAGCTATGTTATGATAAAAGCTTACTCAATAGAAGCAAAATACAGGTTCAACAGCTATGTTAAGCTGTAAAAGTAGAAGACAAATATTATTTCTTTTAAAGGGTCTGAGTGTCACAATCTTAGATAAATTATTACCAGTTTTCACATTAGGAATTAAGTCAAAATTTTGGACCAAATACCAGAGCAATAAAACAAGAGGAAAGTTAAGCTGTGATGCTGCAACTTATCTTTTCTAATAAATGACTGAACATAACTTTTCCGACGTGAATATTATTTCGAGCACGAACTTTCTGAATCGAATTTTGCCATACCAAACTTTTCCAGAGAATTGAGACTTTTAGCCACTTTGTGAAATTTGACGCTCAATTTTACCTTGGTATGTTTTATATAGCGACAGTTCCCAAGAACATCTGTGTCTTAAAATGAAGTTTGTAAGGCATTAATAATATTGTATTAGCACCTCTAAATCATTTGCTATCTAAGGACTGAACTGTAGTTGAACAGCCTACGGCAAAGTCATGGACCATTAAAATGTTCTCAGAACTGATTAATTATTCATTAGTCATTAACTCATACCAATTGCTCTATGAAAACATTGAGGTTTTTTCCACGTAAAGGCAAGAATTTCTTTTTGCTCTTGTAATGACTATTTGGAAAGGTAATGAGTTTTTAATATTTAAATCTGAAAACATGCCCAACATCAAAAACCTGATAAAATGCACTGTTAAAACTTGTCAAAATTGTAATTTGTTCACATTTCTGGTAGTCCTTAGGATGATGGTCATGTCCTCTTAAATGCAAATAGCGTCCTTTCAGCAGACTAGCTCATAAACAGCTCACATATATATCAGACCACCACATATGTCTTTCTTTTAAGTGTTAGATTTCTGTTTTCTGCCATTCACCATAAAATTTTATAAACTTTGGAACTTTTCAAATAAAAGAAACAGCAAATAATTTGAATAAATTGGTTTTAGTTGCAAGAATGAGGTCTTCTTCTCTTTGCTTGTGGTTTCCAAAAGGAGAAAATTATAAAAATCAGAATCTATCAGACATCTTTTTGTTTTTTCCCGCAAAATATTTTGATTTAAAATGGCTCATTGTCTACTTTAAAATCTTACAAGTGTGAAAATTGCTGCTCCAATCTCTCTGTCATTATATTTTCTTCTATGTATTATCACAGAATAAGGATGTTTGTTTTGCTTGCTCAGATCTGCTGTCCTATGTGCTCTTCTTGGAAAGATCTGGATAAATAATCAGACTCTTTTTGGTTTGTTTCCAAATAGATCGTCTTTCCAGCTTTTCTGAAATAATTCTTGTACTTATTTTTCCTGAGATTTCCACTTATTTGTTTGATGTTTTTTGTATTCTATCTCCTCCAGTCCAGTAAATTCAGCCATTTTTCTCACATTTTACTTACGATGTATTCAGATTTTTATATTTTTTAATGTGCTATAGTTTGGTTTATAATCTTCCCTCCAAGCTATATTAAACACACTGAAATTTCTACTGTGGAAAAAAATATTAGAAAATCAGACAGAATTCTAGCACTAAATGAGAAAAAAGCCATCACTCAATAAATCATTATTGAAAACCTGTGTCTTTTTTATTTTCATGAACAATCAATTTCTAACAAAAAAAAAGAAGAAAGAAAAAAAGTGAGATAGATCAGAAAATTTCCAGAAATCTCACACTCCAGATTCCAATCTTTGGAAGTTCATTATTATAATATACCACTATTGGAAGGCTGGGGTGTGTTGACATGATCTTCATAAGATGTTTTACACAAAGTTGAAATTAAAAGGTCTTGGGAAATGATTATGATGCCTAAGAAAAAATATGTGAGACTGTAACACACATGTAATAGAGTTGTAATGGCCAAATTGAAAAAGAAATTCCTGAGCACTACAATTTTTAGTGAGATCAGATCTTTTTTTGCAGTTTTTCATTAGCAAGTGTCCATCCAAAACCAACTAACAAGCATCCATCTGAGTAAATAAGCAATTACTTCACAGAAAATGTGGCCAGTGCTTTTTTCCTTATTTTGTCCCAGCAGATTTTTGTATAATTGCAAAAGTGAATATGAGCTAAAACCTAGTAGTCCCATTGATCTTCAAAGCAGAGATTAATGCAAATAAAGCTGCCTGGTAAATGGATATTACTGTCTTTTAGCTTCCAAGGCAATGTTAAAAGCTCCAGGAAAAGATCAAGCAAAATGTTACACGTTCATTAGCACAGTTTTACTCTTCTCAATCATTGTGTTACAGATGTTATTTAATCTTCTCCCCCTTGCTACTCTTACCTATCATTCCTCATCTTATTTTTTTTTGTCAGCATAACCAGGTGTTTTTTCTTTTTTTCTTTTTTCTTTTTTTTTTTTTTTTTGTATATATAATTCATCAGAGTGTCTCAAAGGACCTGGAACTTTTCCAGACCTCTGTTTTGCTTTTACACTTTTGGCAAAAGAAGTGAAAAGGAGGAAGAAATTTATGCTGGGGCAGTGCCAAGAGTAACTCATTCAATCAAAATCATGCCTTGATGCATAGGTTATTACTCAGTCATAGCCACATACTACCTAAACAATTATCTTGTAATTTAGAAATTCTAGATTACTGGAACGCCCTTGAATTCTTCATGAAGTTTTCTGTCCACATTTACTTAAAAAGCTACTTTGAAAAAAATTAGTGATGACTGTTTCAAAGTTATCTGAACCTAGAGTAGCTTACACAGTGTGTTATCTGGAGATGAAACAAAACTATTTATTTCCCTTGCACTAATTTTACATGCAGGTAGCACTCAATAATTCTGTATGCAGAGCAGTCCTAAAAAGCAAGGTGATCTTTTGCTTCACTATATACAAAGAGCAAAGACCATAGGAGCAACTAAAAGAAAATGTCCATCAAAGAAAGAAATGAAAATAAAATTCTCCCTAATAACAGATACTGAGAATTCTTAACATCTTCTGAAACTGTCAAAACATGGAATTAAGGTAGCCATAATCTAACCAAAATGGCTCTTCAAACAGCAGGAAATCTGCCAGGGAGCCTGGGAACAATCTTTTGAAAATTAGGAATTTTCATTTGGAATTCAGCTTGGAGAGGAATTAGCTTAGGTGCCAAAACACACCATGGAGCACATCAAATTTTATTTAGACATCAGAATAAAACTTTTGGTGTGTTGAATGCGAGAATGGGTTTTCCAAGAGAGGCTGTGGAGCCTTCATCCTTGGAGATACTCTTAACCTAACTGGACATGGTCCTGGGCAACTTGCTCCTGTTGATCCTGCTTTGAGCAGGTTGGACTCGGTCATGTCCAGAGTTACCTTCTAACCTAGAGCATTGTGTGATCCTGCTTTTGAGGGTAATCCAATAAAAATTCTTTAGATTTACAGTGTGTCTTTTGACTCTATTTCTCATATGAGAACATGAGAATTCACTCAAAATATCAGTCTAATAGGAGAGCACAAGGGTTTTTCCTTCACAAAACTACATGCAACATTCTTGAACACATGTGAATCTTCCTTGTGGAAAGAGATAAGTAATAGTGTATATTGTCAAACTGAAATGCCTACATTGTATACTAAAATTCCATATAAATGGATCTGGACAGAATTAAAATGACTGTGCTGGTTGACCATGAGCTATACTGTCTGATTTTTGCTATGTGTGAACCTCTCAAAGACTGACTGATGAATGTATATATGTATTTGTGTGTATGTGCATGTATACATATATATATATACATACATTTAAACTGCACCCATCTGAAAACAGAACAATATTTCTAGTCATGCTTTATTATGAATGATAAAGATGCTGGTTCCAGGCTACTGCATCCTCTGTGTCCTTGTTTTTAAATTTTAATGTTAAATTTAAAGGCAACTAAACAGTATCAACTCCTACCAATCCACTGCATGAAGAGTTATCCTAGAGAGAAGAGAAGAGAAGAGAAGAGAAGAGAAGAGAAGAGAAGAGAAGAGAAGAGAAGAGAAGAGAAGAGAAGAG
>JAVCKT010098536.1:0-10665 GCA_032273925.1 Rhynchotus rufescens | reverse complement strand
CGCAGCCCTCAGGACTATCAGCTACTCCTCCCAGTTTGGTATCGTCAGCAAACTTGCTGAGGCAGCACTCCATCCCTTCATCCAGGTCGTTAATGAATAAGTTGAACAGAACCAGACCGAGGACCAATCCCTGGGGGACACTGCTAACTAGGGTTACATTCTCCTCTACCAAAAGGAAACAACAGCACATTGGAGGTGGCCAGAGTTCTGTGATGGAGAGGACCACGGTCTTGCCCTCTCATTTTGGAGACAGAACAAGAACAGCAGCACATCTGTCCTCAGATAGAAGGAGGAACTCGCATTACTCTCCAAGGACCTAAAGCTGGCCACAGCTCACTCATCAAGGTTTATGGAAAATTCTGAATGTTTATTTTATTCTAGATATAAACAGTGTTAATGGGGATTTTGTTTCAAAATTATGGATCCTATTTAAGAGATTTATACACTTGGCGGGGTCCTCCTTGCTCTTGCCATTTGTATGCTTCCAGTACAGTACAGAGGTGTTTTGATTACCATAATTTTTAATATATTTAGTATGATTAGCAACCATGTGTTCCCAAGAACTCCAATGAGTTTTCATTTATGACCCTGGTGCCAAAGACAAGACAGGAATGTTTTTGTAAAGGGAACTGATAGACCAAGCTCAGGCTCACAAACAGAGGAGGCAACACAGCAGAGAGCACTAACAGCTTACTGAGTGACATAAGCAAGCTCTCTATTCAACACCACCTTCTCAGCACAGATGTTCCTTGCTGTATGCAATCCACAGAAGTGATACTTTTTTCATTAAACATTTTCAGTGATGATTAAACATTTTCAGCAATCCCGGATGGGGGCCAAACTGCAACCTCTATCTGCTTGCCCCCCTAAATGGATTTTCTCCCACAGGATAACCTCAGATCCACAACCGTCTTTCACCTAAAGCTACGGCATGTGGCACCTCAAGCATCTAGATTGTTTATAGAATGAGGCACTCTGTGGTGCCAAAAGTACAAAATATGCACTTATTTCCCTACTACTGCTGCATTTCTTAACCATGCAACCTGATTACTGTGCCTCCTCTGAGGCTGAGCTTCAGCTAGTTGCTCCCAGAAAACTGCTAGCAGATTGTCCGGGTCTATATATTTTAATGGACACTGTGACCAAGAAAACCTGGGAGTTTGTCCAGTTCTTCCCTTTTCTAGCTTTTGCTCCTTTTTCTTATTCCTATTTCATTTTTATGCCCTTTTTGTTTCACCCTTATCGTCACCTCATTTGCCTTTGAGTCCTCACCCAAACACTCCACGGATCACCTTGTTTCCTGTTACTTCAGCTGTGATCTTTTTTCACATTTAATTACCACCTGCCCTTTTCTTATTCAATTCTTGCTCCTTGCACCATCATGCTTGTGGAATAAACAAATGCGCTAACAAGCAGTAGGAGATTTATCTTGACAGAAAGTCCATTTCTCTGTCTCTTTTTCCTTCCCAGTGATTATTGGAATATTTCACCACCTTAAAGATGACAAAAACTGAGAAAATGTTGCTCTGCATGCCAAGGTCAAAACAAGATGAGGATACAGATATAAAATTAGCTCTTGTGTTTCCTAATGCAACATTTATTATTAGAACCATATTAGAACCATTTTTTTTCAAATGTGTTCATAAATCAAGCAAATGGCACTTCCTGAAGTACCCTCATATAAAGAAGTTATTTGCCAAGTTACTTATTTAATATTTGAGTTGTTTAAATAATGTTCAGCATTTTAAAATGCAACTCTTTTGAATGGTCTAAAGAATATTAGTTAAAGTTGTTCAAGTTGTTGAGCCACTATCTGACCCCTTGGTACTTCCTGAAGAGCTTTTGACATCCCAAATACAAATGGGGCTAATAAAGGTTGTACTAAATCAAAGATATCAAAACACTGCCCAAGAAATTATCTTCACATTGTTTGCCCCTCACAAAGCTATCACTACTGATCCAGTATAAACACATTCTGCATCTGCCTAGACAGAAGCTACGTCTCAAGTGTCCTGTTTATAAGCTTTGAATTCTAGAACAAAAGAGTTCTTGTGTAAATTCCTGCCTTTGTTTAACATATATGCACGCTAAAGAATGATATTGGTACTCATATTCGGTGAGGCTCTGAAGAAAACAAGAAATACCTGAACAAAACAATTTTTTTGAGCTTGCCTGCTTCCCTTGTGCTCCCAGATTCCAAAACTCCAGGTGAAACAGGGTGTGGGCATTGCTGTGTACTTCATCCCCACAAGTTGTTTTGAGAGACAAGAAGGCAAATAAATGCTAATCCTGAAGGGCCTTCTCAGAGGGCATGCTGGCCCCACTTTGTGTACTTCACATGGTGATGTTTCCAGTGCAGAATTCAAGAGGCAGCTACAGGGAGGGATGTGAGCCCTTAAGCCATCAAAAATGCCCCTCTTAAAATCCACTCCTCACATGCCAGTCAGAAAGCACTTGCTTGCTGTGTGTGAGACATTACAGGAGACAGGTTTTGATTAGAAACTGCAAAAGTTGCCATTGTCCTTTGCTCCTCCCTTCTCCCCAAAACCAGGGAAATTGATGAATACCTACAATTACCTTTCTAACTCCACTAGTTGAGTGAATGGCAAGATCAGGGCACTGGCTATTGCCTAGACTACCAATACTCTGCAAGGATTTCTTGAGCTAAGACTAAGAATCTTTGAAGATTATTCACAACTTTCCCTTTCTCATAAGGCTAATAACTGTTCCATAATGGATGGACTCACCTATCAGCATCTTTCAACTCCAGAGAAACATCTTGTGCTACAGAGGCTGTAGCACAAAGTTAGCTTTTGCAGCACAAAGCAAAGAAAGTCTTACCAGAGTTTTAAATAAAAAGTACATTTCATCCTTTAGGCTGGAATCTCCACTGACATTCAAAACAAAAGCCTTTTTTTTTTTCTGTAGATTTTGAAACCAGCATGTAGTCACAAAGGTAAAAATCAAGACTGAAAAAGTAGGAGTGATCCAGTCTGTCACCCATCCACAAGAGGGTACTATGTATTTCTTTGAGAAACTACTCAATACACAATATCTCTTACTGCTCCCAAAAAAGGGTATTCTCCAGACATCAATTTCCTGGCTAACCAAAATATAAATTAGTTTTTGTTCAATCATCTGTAATTGTTATGTGATTCTTAATTTAAAAGGTGTTAAATGTCATGAAGTAAGGGTATACATTTCAGGTATCACATGTCTGGCCTATGTGGCATGCCAGGAAGTCATATCACTGTGGGAACGATATCAGCACACGCCAAAAAGCAAGTCTCTTGTGACCAAAGCAAAGTACTAAGTAAATGGTTTCCCACAGCAAGAGTTCAAACAAAACAAAAGAATAAAGTTTCCTGGAGAGCAGGACTATTTCTGTTGATGTCTCCACTCCTTGTGCTATTTGACCATTAGAAAAGGCCATGAGATTTCCCAGAGGCAGATTATGGCTCACTGACAAATCTGTTAGTCAACTGCAATCTGGCAAGGTAACCTGGAGGTGATAGAGTGAAAGAGAAGCAGACACTGCCTCCTTTTTCAGGAAGGAGAACAGAAACATTGATTCCTTTGCAGCTGAGACTTAGAAGATAAAGCAGTTAGCAGGGAAGTTAACATAAATTCATTCCACTCTTTGCCAGGTCTCACTGTCATCCATCTACATCATGGACAATTTTCTTCTGATGGACATCAGATACTCACAACTCAGTTTGAAAGTTGGTGGCTCCTGGCCTGTTCAACACAGCTACGAAGCAGTAATTAAAACTTTTCCTCACAATAGAAAAATTAGACTTTTTGACATGGAGTAATGTATGTCCAGATAATGGGACTCTTCCTTCAAATCCTCTGTAATTGCCCATTGCACACAGATGCTTGATCATCTTTGAGATGAGCAAGAAGAAAGCAGCAGCCCACACAATTTAAGAGGGTGTCTAGGATCCCCTTATTTACAGTGGAAAAAAAACACATTCTAGTTGTTTTACCTAGATTCAAAATATCACCAGAAGACAACACTCATTAAGAATGCCTCACAGCAATAAATATCTGTTTTAATGCAACAAAAATATTCCAAACTGGGAGATAAGTAAGAGATTTGCCTATCTAGTTATCTAGACTATCTATCATAACTGTGCATGGGTCTGCAGCATCTCTAAACAATAATATTCCATTGCCAATTTCACAGGAGGATTTTAAGCCATTTTACAAAAATTAGGGGGAACTTCATTCCTGTGTAGAAAGGTAACTGATACAGATAGCTAACTTGTCATACCATAAAGGAGCAGAAATACTGCTGTGGGTTATGTGACATAACGTGGAACAGCTGAAGTGAATGTCACAGACTGAGGTGTGAAAAGCCTAGACTGCTTACCAACCACAGAAAACAAACATTGACTGCCCAGTAGTAGTTAACTAACTGTTAAAACATTAGTTAGCTGGATGCATGCCCCAGGTCAAACTTGCTTTGTACCTCATGGGACACATTAGCAAAATACAGTCCCCAAGGAAGAGGCCAAGTCTTGGTAGGGCTTAAGGTTGCATCTACCTTGGGTTACTGCACACTGCTGCAGGTTTTCACCTACAATGTCTTCCCTCTTCAGCAGCCCTCCTTAAAAGAGACTGGGACCCAGAATACCAGCAGTTTAGGAGATTAACAGTGTTAAGGGAATTCATTTTTATACTGATAATTGAGCTTTCTGCCAAGTAACTGAAACAAAAGTGTTTGAAAAGCTTCAATTAGTTCCGCTTGTAAGTCTGGAGCAAAAGGATGTGCTCTTATACTCCTAACTGTGCTTTCTTCCCTATATATATATATAAAAAATATAGACTAGCTTTTCTGAGATCTGGATTTTTGAGATGTTGAAGGGAAGGGCTCCAGAGCACCTTGTCTGCTGGAGCACAACCGCGGCAAAAGCCACTGAGCAAGAAAGCGCAGAGCGCAAGAAGTAGCCCCAGGGCCGACTCCCATTCAGGCAGTGCCCTGCGCAGGGCCAGAGGCGATTCTGACTCAGCAGAGACGGAGCCAGCAGGGAAGGCGGAAATTTAGTGCCGCCCCCAGGCAGTTGGTGTGGTTTGGAGTGTGGTGCAGGCAGTTTGTGCAGGCCAGAGGTGCAGGGAGCCGCTTCCTGGCTTAGGAAAAGAGCTCTCTCCATGATCTTGTGCATCAGTGGGAAATAAGGCGAAGCTATGGTCTCTGCTTGGCAGAGAGCCTTCACGAGGAAGACTATGGTAACACAGACTGAAGTGCCACAGAAACATGTGGCAATCTAAGTCTCTAGCTGTGGAGAGTGTCTAAGCCTCTCATGCTATCAGGGAGTAGTGAAAATATCTGCCTTAGGTATGAGCAGGTGGATGACCTACTTAGCCTGGTGGTGGAGCTGAAGGAGGAGGTGGAAAGGTTGAAGAGCATTAAAGAATGTGAGAAAGAAATAGACTGGTGCAGTCATCCCAGAAAGTGCACCCAGCTAACTCCCCAATTCAATCTGAAGATCCACTACCCCCTTGCC
Source organism: Rhynchotus rufescens (assembly GCA_032273925.1). Taxonomy (NCBI): domain Eukaryota; kingdom Metazoa; phylum Chordata; class Aves; order Tinamiformes; family Tinamidae; genus Rhynchotus; species Rhynchotus rufescens. The sequence goes on along the minus strand of JAVCKT010098536.1, from coordinate 5,155 downwards.
ATATAGCGAGGAGGGGGGCAGAATTAACAGTACTAAGTGATAAGTAAGAATGGAAATGGCCCCTAGCAGGAGAACCCTTTGCTAGCCTACCTTGCCCCGACAATTGACCATGTTTAACAGGTACAAGGCCCTGGAACTTGAGGACCAGACAAATGATGATACGGACCAAGGCCCATCAAGGGGGTTGTCTAGAGTGAGGCAGTCAAGTCCACACTTTAAGCCTGCTCCCCTTAATGAGAAAAGGAGCACCCAGAAGAAGCAGCAAGTGATCACTGTGGATGACTCCTTGTGGCAGGGCACGAAGGCACCAACCTGCAGACCCAACCCCTTTTCCAGAGAGGTCTGTTGACTTCCAGGGGCTCGAATAAGGGATGTTGCATAGGGGCTGCCAAGGCCTGTTCATAAGTCTATTATCCCCTGTTACTGTTTTGTGTGGGCACTAATGATAGCATGGAGAAACTGAGAAACATCAAATCAGATTTCAGTACCCTTGGGGTGGCCGCCAAAGTCTGGGTGAACAGGTTGTGTTCTCCTCTATCCTGCCAATGAGAGGAATGGATATGAGGAGGAAAAGGCAGATATTACAGGTTAGCCGCTGGCTGCACCGCTGGTCCTGGCAACAGGATTTTGATTTCTATAACCATGGGACTCTGTTTGAACACCATCAGCTAGTAGGAAATGATGACAGCCACCTCAGCAAGAGGGGCACATGTGTCTTTACCAACAGGTTGGCTGGTCTGATTAGGAGGGCTTTAAACTAAGCAAGAAGGGGGAAGTATTACATGGACAAGACAATCAATGTCATAGAGACAATTCAGAAGACACTCTGCGGGAGTATGGTAGTGGGGAAGTGAATATAAAATATGATTGCAGAGGGTCCTCTTCGACCCCTCCCAGGACCAAACCTTCAGGCTTGATTACATCCCTTAAATGCCTGTACACCAATGCAGGAAGCATGGGGAGTAAACAGGACAAACTGGAGATCTGTGTGTGGTCCCAGCATCATGATCTCATTGGAATTACAGAGACATGGTGGGATAGTTCACACAGCTGTCATGGAGGGCTATGTGCTTTTTAGGAAGGACAAACTGGGAAGGCAAGGTGGTGGAATAGCTCCTTATGTCAGAGAGCAACTGGAATGGATGGAGCTCAACCTGGGAGCGGATGATGACCGAGTTGATAGCTTGTGGGTAAGGGTTTAAGGGCAGGCTAACGTGGGAGACACTTTGGTGGGTGTCTGCTACAGGCCACCTGACCAGGAGGAGAAAACTGATGAGGCCTTCTGTAGACAGCTAGAAGTAGCCTCATGGTCACAGGCCCTGGTTCTCATGGGAGACTTCAACTACTCGGATATCAACTGGAATGACAGCACAGTAAGGCACAAACAGTCCTGGAGGTTCCTGCAGTGCGTTGTCGATAACTTTTTGACACAGATTGTGGAGGAGTCAACAAGGAGAAGTGGGCCACTGGACCTCGTGTTGACAAATAGAGAGGAACTTGTTGGAGATGTGAAGTTAGGGGGTAACCTTGGCTGCAACGATCATGATATGGTGGAGTTCAGAATAGAAATAGGAGGAAGCAGGGCTGTAAGTGGCCTTGTAACCATGGACTTCAGGAGGGCTAATTTTGGCCTGTTCAGGTACCTCCTTGGAAGAATCCCATGGGCTAAAGCCCTAGAAAAAAGGGGGTCCCAAGAGGGCTGGTTAGTTTTCAAACAACACTGCTTCCACGCTCAGCAACAATACAACCCTATGAGTAAGTAGTCAGGCAGAGGGCTCATGGATGAATAGGGAGCTCCTGGCAAAACTCAGGCAGAAGAAAGCAGTATGCAGAATGTGGAAAAAAAGGACAGGCCCCTTGGGAAAAACACAGGAACCTTCTCAGGGAATGCAGGGATGCAACATGGAAAGCTAAGGCACACTTGGAACAAAATCTGGCAAGGGATGTTAAAAATAATAATAAGAGCTTCCTCAAAGATATCAATGGCAAAAGGAAGATTATAGAGAACATGGGCCCGCTGGTGAAAGGGGGGGTGCCCTGGTTACAAAAGACAGAAAAAGCAGAGTTGCTGAATGCCTTCTTTGCTTCAGTGTTTACTAAGGGCAGCCCTCTGGAATCCCAGACCCTAGGGATAAGAGAAGAGGCCTGGAGAAAGGAAGACTTGCCCTGTGTAGAAGATTGGGTCAGAGAGCACTCAGTATCAAGAGCAACTTGATACCCACAAATCCACAGACCCTGATGGGATGCACCCCAGAGTGCTGAGTGAGCTGGCGGATGTTATGGCTAAGCCACTTACCATTATCTTTGAAATGTCCTGGAGAATGGTACTGGAGAATTGGAAAAAAGCCAATGTCACGCCAGTCTTCAAAAGGGCAAAAAGGAGGACCCAGGCTAGTCTACAGGTCAGTCAGCCTCACCTCTGTCGCTGGAAAAGTGATGGAACAATTCATCCTGGCTGTTGTCTCCAAGCACGGGGAGGGCAAGAAGGTGCTCAGGAATAGTCAGCATGGGCTAGTTCACCAAGGCGAAAACATGCTTACCTAACCTGATAGCCTTCTATGATGGAATGACGAACTGGATAGATGAAGGGAGAGCATGGAGGATGGCATCTATCTTGATTTCAGCAAGGCTTTTGACACCATCCCTCACAGCATCCTCCTAGGCAAGCTCCACAGGTGTGGGATAGATGAGTGGATGGTGAGGTGGACTGAGAACTGGCTGCATGGCAGAGCTCAGAGGAAGGTGACCAGTGGGACGGAGTCCGGTTGTAGGCCTGTTGTTAGTGGTGTCCTTCAGGGGTCAGTCCTTGGTCCAGTCCTGTTCAATTTATTCATCAACAACCTGGATGAAGGAATGGTATGCCCCCTCAGCGAGTTTGCTGATGATACCAAGCGGGGAGGAGCAGCTGATACCCCAGAGAGTTGCGCTGCCATCCAGAGGGACCTGGAAAGACTGGACAACTGGGTGGTGAGAAACCTCATGAAGTTCAATGAGGGCAAGTGCAGGGTCCTGCACTTGTGGAGGAATAACCCTGGACACCAGGACAGGCTGGGGACTGACCTTCTGGAGAGCTCTCATAGGTATGAGTATGAGACTCAAGACACTCACAGGTGTCTTCCAGGTCAGGAGGTCAAGTTCCCTGAGGATAACTGATTTGGGAGGTTAAAGACTGACATCACAGTTTTCAAAATGATGGCTGTTCTAATCTCGACTGCTGCTACATGATGAACCAAAAATGTGTTTATTTTCTATTTTTTTTTTATTTATTTGGGCTCTTCAAAAGCTGTTGGCCTGCATGTGCCCTGTGAAATCTGGTCCCTGAGAGGATCAGTTAGGCCAATGCTTATTAGTTTTCAAAAATCCCACCACCCAGAATTCAAAATATCACTCAATTTTAGAGGTGTAAATTATTTGACATGTTAGCAGGGTCCTGAAGTTCTCCATTTTTCATGGTATTGATTCTAACTCTCTATGTCTTGCAGAGAGCATACCCAGACTTGACTCCTCAATAAGCCTGCAATTTAGTCTTTCCTGGTTTTAGTTTTCCTTTATTTTGTAAATAGCTGTAACTTAGTACACCCACTCCCTCTCCCTCACCTTTGCTGAAAGACAGCAAAGAACCTTCGGCTACCACTCTGAAGTCCAATGGAGAAGCAAGAAAGGGGTAAAAAAACATCCTGTGAAAACTGCAAACCATCCTAGGAAAGCACAGGGATGGGAATGAGCTGTGGTCTCTCCAGAGATCACCACAACATGCAGTAAGGAAGAAGAAATTGCTCATAAACTCCCAAGAAGACTTTAACTTGGAAATGTCCCCCTTTTTTTTTTGCCATCTTTCCACCAGGAAAGGAGGTTTTGCAAGCACTTCCTCATCATATGAGTACATACATACATCTTTCTGTACACAGAAATGCATGTCTGTATGTACAGACATCTTTCTGCAACCAATTCAGTACCTGTCAGCCTATTTCATCCATTTTTGACAGTGAGATGCATGTCACTCTAAAAGAGGTTTCTATAATAACAAAACTCCGTTTTCTTCTTGCATAGTGTCGCTCAGTGAAGGGTGAGGTTTAGAGTGGACTGAAGCTGTCTACTTTTTTTGCTCTTCTCTTGGCGATGATATTTATCAACATCGCAAAGAGGGTGAAATGCACCCTAGTACCCTGAGAGGCTATTTGCACTGTCCTTTAAAATAGTGATAGATGCTGTGAGCACAGAGATGGGTGGGAGGAGAGCAAGAAAGCAACAAGCTGTCTTCGCTTTAGCTTGTGACATAGCTAATGAAGCAGAGACACTTAGAACTCATCTCCCAGCAAATGTCAAGTGTCGCCAAAGCACTAAAATCCTCCCAAAATGGTTCTAGGTACTGCTATCCAGGCCTGCTGCTGAAGCCAGCAAGAGTCCTGAATCCCACATAGCTCCACTTCGATGCAGACCACAGGCCACTGTGGACAGATATGCATCAGGGCTGCTCGTGTACCACTGTACACATCTCCCACCACAGGCCGCTGCCTACTTGGTCTGTGCCAACCTGGATGTGGGATCGAGCCCTGCATGGATTTAGAGAATAATGCAGGGTATTTTTTTGCACACAAGTTACACTTATTAGTAGGCGGAAGTCTTCAAAAGGAATTTAAAGGCTGGATGATTTAAACATTTTGGGGACCATGTTTCATCTTTTTGCCTTAACTAGTAGGGAAATAAACACAGAGCCTATCCTACAACATAACCTTCAGCTAGCCGGGGCTGTTTGGCCTGCCCCTGGGGAATGCAAAGCTGGACTAACCTCCTCCAGCTTACTGGCCACTTTCAGTGACTGCAGCCGTGTCATCTTGAAGCCCTGGGACATTTCCAGATGGCATTTGGGAAACACTAAAAGCCTCCACCCTGGAAGGAACCACAGGACAGTGCAAAGCTCCGCATACTACTGAGGAGCAGGTGGGAGCACTGCTCACCACAGATACTGCTCCCACCACCTGTGCCAACGAGCGAGGAGTGCGGGCAGGGAAGTGGCAAAGGCTCCGGGGCAGCCCAGCGCAATCCCCAACTACACCAAGCAGCCAGAACTTGCTCCGAAAGAGATGCCAAAATCACGTGCAAGTCTGGGGTGGAGTGGGGACAGTGACACACGTACCCCACCACCACGCTCAGC
>JAVCKT010098535.1:0-10666 GCA_032273925.1 Rhynchotus rufescens | reverse complement strand
TTGTTAGTGAAAATGCAAAAAAAAAAAAACAACCCTGTACTATGTTTAAATTCAGGTTGCTAGATATAACAGAATTGATACTGTGATCTTGCTGAAATCATGTAATCTTCAGAACCTAAACAGCAAAGGAATGGAAAAAAAAGGCAACCAGTAATATATTTCCTGTGCTGTGTGACAGAGACAGAAATGTTCCGTGTGAAACACAAGTGTATTGCAGAGAAACCCTATAGAAATCATGATCACTACCAGAATAGCCACGTTCCCCAGTTATATGATGGCTCCTGTAGTGGCAGTGTAGACAGCGGAGCTGGAAAGGCAGTGCTGAAAAATGGGTGTCCTATGATGTTAAGGAAGAATTTCCTGATTCAGAGATGGGGTCATTCCGTGTGAATGGGAAATGCTCATCTTCTCCAGTTTTCAGTTTCCTCCTGCTTTCCCACTAAGAGTAGCATAACCAGGATAACCATAATGAATGCACAGTTGAGTGACTTTGGATGGTAAATACATATGTTCTTGTTATACTTAACAGTGATTCAGATTCAGGTATACTGAAGAACCTCTTAATGATGAGTCATTAAGCCCTTGGGGAGATGAAGAACAAAACGGCTGAAGAGTTTTATGGAGTGTATGAGAGAAAAGGTAACTTGTTTGCTTTGTTCAAGATCCTCATAGGTGCCAGTTCTTCAGCTTTTTCTTAGACGAGTTTAATAATTTCCAGCATTTCTTGGTCTTTTGAGGCAGCTTCTGATTTGACAAAGAGCATCTGAAAAGATCTAAAAAGAGCATCTAACGTGACCTTCAACCATTCTCAAAGTGCTTGTGTGCTTTAGGATGACAGTCTTGAAGGCATATATCAAAAGAGTTCTATATTCCAGCCCTAATATTTTCCAAGATTTTCTGATCTTTTTGCAAAGTGTTATAGTAATTTGCCTTTCTCTAATTGATCAAATAATTATAAATGCTAGAGAGAAAACAAGACTTTCACCACAATGTATATGAAATTTTGATTTTCTCTAATTTAAATGGGTTTAAATAGAAATTCCAAGGTTGTTCAACCCAGTTTTAATCCTTAAGACACTTGAATATCTCCTTTTTCCTTCAGTAATAAAACACAGACTGGATAATTTCATTGCCCTACAGAGCTCCCCATTAATATAAATACTGTCTTTAGATACCTATACAGAGAAAGATTTTTTTTTTCCCTAGTCTTACTGTTTTTTAGTGTGGATCACTCTGTAGTGCTACACCTACCTCTGTAGTACTGTCACTTATTTTTATTGTTACTACTGCTGCTGCTAAAAATAGTGTTCTTTTTGTTGTAACTACTAAAACTTTTTATTTCCATTGTTATTTTTAATATTGAATTTAATAAAAATGTATGGAGTTTTAAGTAAGCCAGTAAGAGTTTTACTAACCTCTGAACAGATTTTGTTGTGTGTATTAGTCCTTGGAGGAATTCGAACATAAATCTGATGAATAGATGGTTTGTTCCTTTTTCATAGTCTGAAGACATGTCTGGATTTATTAGAGATTTATCTTCCTCAATACTTGTGTTGATCTTTGTTTTTTTTAATTATTTCAGGTTTAATAGCCTGAGAGGTAGATTTTTGTCTCGGAGAGATGAATAACAGCCTTTAAACCAGATAGATTGGTTATAGCAAGGAGCTCTAACCAGCCTGAAGTAGAGAAAGGAGAATGGATTAACGAACTCTCAGGAGATGAAACTTATTGACATTATAGAGCAAACAGAGATATTTCAATACACTTTACGGGAATATTCCACAATTTTAATATTATTCTACAAATTCCACAAATCTTCTTTGTAAAGGCTCTCCCAAGATACTCTAATATGTGTGCAATTTAGGCCTAGATATATTTTGACTGAGAAGAACCCAGGAATTATGACCTTTACAAAGAAGATTAAATAATAGCCCTGTGGACATGTGCATGAATAATTACATATAGGATAGTAAAACAAGCTTGATAGTTTCAGTGCTAATAACTCCTAAGGGTAACTGTCAACACAGGAAAAGAGCAAGAAGTGGAGTACTATTTAAGTTACAGGCGTTCAGAATTTAAAAAGTGATTTTCATCTGTATGGATAAGCAGTAAATATTTGAGTACAAACCCGTGCAGAAGATCAGAGCTTAAGGTTTAATGTATGTTGCATAACTGGAGAGCATCATTTTGCCTTCAGAACCATTTTCATCAAAACTGCATTAAAATGGCGTGTTTGGGGGGAAAAATAAACAGTGCTAATAACCTTAATACTATGTAGCCTGTTGATGTGTTATGTAGCTTGCCGATTGTGTTGACATTATGAAATAAGTCCTAACTGGAGAGAACAAGTAGTATTTCAAGATCAGATTGGAGAGATTATCTAAACATATGTTCTACAATATAAACTGTAAAATACATGTTTCTATCCTGAATCTGGAAAACAGAGAGAAAGCAGCAGTTTTGTAACAGTATTGTACCAGAAGCAGCTGTTTTGTTCAGTATTAGAGGTGTAAGGAACTAGGCACAAAGTATGAAAAATAAAGTATCACAAAGTAAATGAAAAATAAAATATCCTAACAATAAGTAAGCAATACTTACTATTGTTAATATAATATTGTTATGCTGTTGATTATATAATAGTGAAAACGTTTTCACTGAATTAAAAATCACTCAGTTATGACCACTGACTAGATATACAAGATAAAACTGCCCTCCACCAACAGATCACATATAAAGAAATGAAGTGGAACAAGAAGAGTATTTGTTGCTGTTTACGTTGCATGTAAGTCAAACAAATTGTCTGTAAGGTTATCATCTTTTCTGACATTTTGATTGCTTCTGTCTTTTACTTTGCCATATCTCCCAATTGTTTACATTTATTCATTTTGAAGATTTTGGAAGGAGATTCCTAGCCTTTCGATTTAGCATGTGACAATTTTAAAATATGACAAAGCCACAGGAGCAAAGGTCAATTTTTAATGTATGTATCAGAATGAAATATTATCTCCAATACTTGCTGAGTTATTACTGTGTTTAATACATAGATCTGAGGCCTAGGTCATCAGGGTCATAGAGATTGTCAGAGTCATACATACCCTTGGAATCTCTGCTCTTTCTCCCACATAACTTATGATCTCGTGCTGATCTCCAGCTGCCTCCATCTCTATTCTTGAATTACTGTGTGCATTCTCTGCAGGTTGTCTTCTAATGTGTAAAAACTAAAACTAACCCCAAACCAGAAAATAAAGTTTTTCTTTCTCTTCTCTTCTGATACCAGAGAGCCCTGGGAACATTATCCTGTCTTGCCTAAGTTTTTCTCTTTGCTAGCTCTCTACCAAGTGCCTGCTCCAGTGAGCAGCCTTTTGGAGCAAGATTAACTCCGACAGAGGACTTGCAGTTGACTCCAGCAGATAAATGGATTATTTTCAGGCCTAAAATAATACTTGTGTCTGTTTGCCACAATCTATCAATTAGTTTGACTTTAATGTCTGTTAAAAATTACTAGAAAAAAAAACAGTATAAAGCAACTTTACGTAGATGGGTATGTATGTGGGCACTTGCACACATGCACAGTTTAAGCGTTCTCTGTTTGTTTCTCTCTTGAATATAGATTTCATTAATGAATGAATTAATTCATCACACATTCGTTAATGTGTAATGCAGAACTATGGTGATCCGTTACTGAAATCCGTCAGGTAATTTAAAGTAATGATCTAGTTACATCACTACTCAATCTAGAGTGAGCTAGACCAAAAATCCCATATGACTATAAAGATATTCCTATTAATATGTTATTTGAAAAACTTTTTAGAAATATTTTAGATGGCTTTCAGCAGTGCTAACTGTAACAGAATATCCTCAATGATTTCTGCTGATCTTACTTCACACAAATCAAATCTGAACCATTTTTTCACCCAAACTCCTGTTATGAAATGTGGGAGGTTGATGTAAGATATTAAGTATGGGCCTCCTCTGAGTCTTCGACAAGAGGTATAGTAGCATTGCTTTTATTGGAATATATTTTGCTAACCTGCTATTTCAACCTTCTGGAGCATTTTTGTTACTACGTAGTAGAATATAGGTTTTGGATGTTTTGCTGATGCAATGTTTGAAGGCATCGTGGTGTCTGGCTTATCTTGCAACTTCATTTTAGTGGTGACTTTGAACTGAAGTATTTTCACTAAGGTTGTGATACATGGAATTTGAATCATACAACAAGCATATTGCTACACTGTAGCTTAGATCTGTTTTGAAAACATTATTCTTAACAGGTTTTTGAGAACACTTAACATATTGATTTAACTTCACAGAGCTACATGACCTTCTTCTTTGAATCACAGAAAGCCTCATGATGGACATGTTCGTAGGCTCTATCTCCTGATATATAGGCTAAGACTGTCCATAAATGTAATTGCATAGTTCACTCATTCACTAGATGTCATTACAAAGAATACATGAAGAGCACTCTGAAGGCTGAGAGCACTAATAGAAGGTCAACAAGTTAATTTCAGAGTGCTCAAGGTCAGAGTCTGATCTAAGCTACATTAGTAAAGGCATAGAGAAAATATCATGACCTAAATGTCATTATTCCTCCTTGACACCATCATAACAAAAATGTACCCTTTGAAACAGTCTTAGCCCTTCTGATGCCACAAATAGGAGCCTGTCTGTCCAGATTATGTCTGTTGACCTTCTTGTAGTATTTTTAGCCAGATAAATATCTCTAGTGTCATGCAATTTTCCATCTTAATGTGTCTCTGTAGATTGGCTTGTGGAAAGGCAAAACAAAAAATCCTCACATCAAGTCTGTATGTAGCCATTGAGATGTGGCTGACCATTAGCAGGGTAGTTGCGTTCCTGGTTTATGGCTATCATATGGGCTCAGAGATAAAAGCAAATTAGTCTCAAGTTCTGGTGTATGGATATTGAATTAAGTGTAAAAGTAAAGCAGTCCCTTTCTTGATGTGTCAGAAATAAGCTTGACAGCCCTTGTCTCACAAGCAAACAAGTCATAGGACCCTAAAGCGGTGGAGAACAAGCTTGGACACAGTGCCCAGTGTAGGGCTCAATCACTAAAGTATTCCGCAGAAAAGGAGAAACTGTGAGTTTTAAGTTGCTAAGAGCATTTATTTTATGGTAGGACTGAGGCTTAAATAGTATCTGGCATGCAGCTGGAACAAGCATGAGGGAGCCCTGCAGACGTGACACAAATGCAGGGCATGCACACACTGGCTGTCCTTGCTTGTCTTGCATGAGCGCTGAGTCTCCTGCAAACCAGTGCTCTACCTGCTTCCCACTTCTGAGGCCATTCAGGGCTAATGATCCCTCTGTTCTTGGAGGCCAGAATTCCATTTAGATAATACTCTGAAATATTAGGAATGTAAAGTTTATTTGAATCCTTAGGAGCCAATATGCCTTCGTGAAGAAATGTGGAAAATGATTATGTTTTCTAAACATGTCTTCAGAAAGTACCAAACATGAGAGTATGAATCTTTTGGAAAGACACTCTCTCAACATAAGTTAGGAAGTTATGAATTGATACAATAATCACTGGATGAAATTATGTCATAGGAAGTGCAAGATAGTCAGCATAAATAGCTGTAATGAGCTCCTTCGGGCTCTTGTAATTTAACATTGCTTTTATTTCTACGGAAGCAACAATAGATTCGGTTAATAATTAGCCAGGACATGAAATACAAGAAAAGCCCAGTAGATTGTGCTATCAACCACTAGAATAACCACCACTTCTGTAAGAACTGAGTTTTATTGATAACATGCATCTCCTGCTTATTTCCTGCCCTTATTACTGAGCATAAATAAGAAGAAAATATCTGAGAGCATATTTATGACCAGTTTCATGTATCTTTCCCTATGCACGCCTACAGAACTACCTCTTATTTAGAAATACTGGAAAGATTAGGAGAATCCAAAGATAGAATATGATAAATTTTTGCTGAGTACTCTGTCTAGAGTCTCTGAACTCATCTGTTCTGTTAAGTTTGTAGGAAATACTATCTTATCTATAGCACTTATGGACACATAATTATGGACACATAGCACACATGGACAACATAGAGATGGTAGGGTAATTATAAACTCCAAAAATGGAGATGCAGGGAAAACGATGACTGAACCTAAGCTTTACTCACATTCACCTTAGACCCTTGAACTTGGGGTGGTCTGTCAGGAGCTGCCTTCGGATAGCTGCTTTCTTAACTGCTTTGTGGCTGAACTGTCCAAAACTGGCTTAATCAGGCACTTGTATGCGTAGAATAGAGAAAATTGCAGGCACTAATGCTGAGGCAGGCAGCTCCTCTCATTTGTGATTACTAATGCTGAACACATCCCCTTTCTCCTTTAACACTGGTGTTAAGTGAACCATTTTGAAATAAGATAATCAGGAAATGGTCATTTATTCCGAACAATGCACAGGAATCTACACCCAAAAGCAAATGGAGCTGTGTGGTAGGGCAAGGATGAAGATATCACAGCCCATAAAGCTCCATAAATTTGCCTGGCCCTGAGTTCACTGGTACCCCAGAAGCCCTGCTGATGGCTGAATTTAAGCATATATGGGTGTGCTTGCTGAATGTGGATCTTGGACTGGAAACCTGCATCCAGAAATCGCCTTTCTAAATGTGTCTCAGGGTTGAGGTCTGATGTTGTATTTTATAAATATACTTTGTGTGCTTTGGCAGTTAGAGAGAATTACATCATTTTACTCTATCTTTCCGCATTTTATTTACCTCATTTCCTTTTCTAAAAATACACAAAAGGTGACATGCAGCTTGCACAGCATATTTGATATGAATCTGAAAATAGATAAAGAAAAGCCAACAACCCCTCAGCCTCCATTCAAAACACAGCCACATCAACCACATTGATAGAGGATGCTTGCAAAACATTGTGATAAAGAACCCTTATCTATTTGGGACCCTAAGCTATTTGGGAGAAACAAAGGAAGGAAAGAAGAAGGTAGGAAGGAAGAGGCCTTCAGTGTTCTCTGGACAGAGGTGAGGCTCAGAGTGACCAGGCTGTGGGCCAAGTAGTTTTCCCCAAGTAGACTCTGTGTAACTGCTTGAAGGGCAACCCTTCCATGTCTAGGAGACACCATTTTTCTTTCACAATAGAAACTTAGGGTTACAAAAGGCGTGTAATATATAATGTATATGTAACAACAACAACAAAAAAAACACCAGAGGAAACTCAGTCTATAAAGGCACAAAAGGCATGTTTATGGTAAAGATTTTCTATCCAGTTCAGCAGACTTTTCTGCAATGGCAAAACTTTAGGCAGGAGCATCCACATTTTTCTCACAACCAAGCAGCCTTTGGATTCCTGGTTTAGTTTGAAATAGAACAGGTGGCTCACGGCATTTCTGGAGCTTGTGTGGGGCTGTGGGAATTCGGAGCAGACTATAGTCTATGCCGGATTGTTTCTAACATGCTGTGTGCCCACACCATGTAGGCTTGTGCACGTATTCACTTTGCAAGTAGGCAGTGGAGTTTTGAGAATGGATCTTGTCCAAGCTGTTTACTGTTGTTCTCTTCTGGAAGTTCATGCTCTGCTGCAGGTACGTGGCTTGAACATGAGAGCCCTTGTCTCTGATTTAGCACAAAGCAGCAGCTCAGATGAAATCAGCAACAAATTGTTTTGAGCTAAACTGGCAGACGGTGCGTGATAGCGTGCTCTATTCTGCCAGCTGAGCTGCAGGACGAAACCTCCAGCCACGGGAGGTAGTGCATTGCCAGAGGAATAACCCTTGGGTTGCTCCAGGAGTATCTGGAAGAGAATCTTTTGGGTCTCACACTAAACTGTGAAAAACAAACAAATGGATTAAGACTGGCTGTGCACAGAGCATGAGGCAAATGGCAGGTCTGTGCCCCTCCATCACTCTAGTGACGCTTCCTTTAGGACCTCTGTATAAAACGTCAGTGCCAAACTACATAAACAGTTTGTCTTTATTGGGGTCTCCCAGAAGGCTGCTGCAATGGGCTAGACTCAAGTCCATTTAGCCTAGCATCATACTGCTCATCCTAAATAATAAATGTTACCCACTCTGGCAATTTGTACGGATTAACATCAGTGATGGAACTCAGCAGACAGACAAAGCACGTTTTTAAACATTAATGTTTGTTCTTTGCAACAGAGTTTGCAAAGAGCTGCAGCAGTCCCAGAATTTACCTTCTACATGAGAAAAGGAGCACAAATTCAGTGACTGTTCCCAATAGATTTTTAACTTGGCTTGACTTTCCTGCCAATAAGCTTCAGATATTTTGCTTATGTAATATACAAAAAATAATGTTGGGGGGGCTAAGAATGTAGAATTTCCTACTATTTCAGACTACCAAACCCTTAGGAAATGGAGGCTCTAATGTACACTGTTGTACATTTTGTTTCCAGAATTTTGCCTGAGTTCTGTAAGCAGCTTTCAGCCATGGGAGGCCAAAGGATTTTAGTGATAACTTTAAAAATGCATTATGGTCTAGAAATGGGATGTATCTTGTCTGGCCTGAACCTTCTTAGCGAGCCACACAGCCTGAGCTACAAACCAGGTCTGAGCTTCCCCTAGCCTGTATTTTGAGTGCCCACCTGCCTGAGTCCCCAGGGTGCCTGGCTCGCTCCATTGATTTCAGAGCTGGACCTAATGGACTTTTACCACAGCAGGGTCCTAGTTTGGGCTGATGCCTCAGGGCTAACTGCAAAGCCAGCAGAGACAGAAGAAAAAGGCTTTAAAATTTGTCCCTATTTCCATTCATCACATCAGAAGGTCTTCTCTGCTGGTGTGCACTGCTATCACTCACTCTCTGTACCTATTTGGTTCAGTTGCAACCACACCACTTTTTGCAAGCTCCTGATTTTCTAATAATGCAGCTATAAAACAGATAAAGAGCTCTCATTTCAGCTGCTATAAATATTGTCTGACCTTTTCTGCTCAAAGGAAGCTCACTGCTCTGTCTCTAGACTTTGATTTAAGATTATTTGCAGAAGCTAAATGGATGCATACATCACATCAAGATATCTGTCAATGTAATTTCCCCTAATGAAGTAGTGCATGCAGGAAGATGCGTACGGTGAGTTTTAACTGCTTGAATAATAGTATAAGAACTTCTCATGATCTGGAGCAATCTTTTAAGAGAATTGTATTGCAGTGGTTCATATTTTGCAGCGTGGAGTCCACAAGGGCATGGCCACAGATGACAGCTGGAACTAGCCAAGGGTGAGACTACTGGTGCACTGATGGAAATAAACTAGCTAAAATCAACTTTTTGGCATTTTTCTGGAACAAATATTCCTTGCTGTTGTCAAATATCTGTCCAAGATATTCACAAGGCAGCACAGGCACAAAGCACCTGCAAGATGCAGAATATATAGAAGAAAGTTGGAGGGTCATTTGCAAAAACTGCACATCAAAACTACAACATTGCATCGCCCTTGAGCTGAAGCGACCTGGAGCAGAGGATGCAAATTTTGCCACCTTCATGAGAATGGAAGCTGCAGCTGAGACCACTTGCAAATCCCAGAGATGAATTCCAGAGGAACAACAAGGGAAGGAAACAGTCAAGTCAGATGGCAGCAAAATCTAGGCAAGGAAGCCTCAGGTATGAGCAGCTATGTGGGGAGAGGAAAGAACAGGGGTAGGTGAATAGCGTGAGCATGTTACAGGAAAGACAGGAAGGCATGGAGATACTGGATCCCTGCTCATGGGATGGGTTCAATATAGCCATGTGTAAGGAACACTTTTTCTGCTTATAGAAAAGCACCAGGTGGTTTGGTGCTGTGCTAATGGTAAATGAGAAGACTTGACACTGCTTGGGTTAATAGGGTTGAATCTCTAAGGAGATTCTCTAAGAATTAATCTAAGATTCTCTTCTTAGATTCTTAGAGATTCTGGAGAATCTCTAGGGAAAAAAAATAACCATGTTGGAAATACCTGGAAGAAAAACATCATACTCCTCACGACAACGTATTAAAGCGAATTTCCTCACAAAACATGTGCTGCATCTTTGCTGCAATTACTTCTTTTGTGGAATGCATTGCCCACTGCTACTTAGTTGGAATGGGAACTCTGATTTCTAGACCCGCTTGTCATCACCCGCTTTTTACCTGGGAGCCCCCCAAAAGAGCCAGGCTGTGAGGCAGGCTCCTCATTTCTGTGCTCGTGACAGCCGTACGGCACCTAGGAGCTGCCTTCCTAGCGTGGGGATGTTCTTGACCTCCTTGTATCGTCCTGCTGGTGATGCAGTGACAAAGGAGAGCCCTTAGGATCAGACTTAGCTGGATAGAGGCACATCCACCTCCTTTCCCATTGTCCTACTTGAATGTCTGGATATAACCTAAGGTGTTGACCCATATTGCAGTAAATGGACTTGCCAGTGTCACTTGGCTGCTCATGGACAGCCAATGGGCCAGGCCATCTCTGGCTGAAGCTGGGATGAGGCTGTCTATAATTTAGGGTAAGAGGGAGCACCTGTCCCTTGTCCTTCACGCAGGGGCTGTCAGGGGAGATGGGGCCATTACCTCACACCGTGCTCACCTGCGCGGGCTCACGTGCGGCTGCACCTGCAGCCGGGGGCAGCGGCCTCAGAGCTGCTCAAGTAGCCGGCGGCGGAGGGCGGCTCTTCCTCCCTCCCTGCCGCGCTGAGCGGCGAGGGGGCCGCGCTCC
>JAVCKT010098533.1:0-10667 GCA_032273925.1 Rhynchotus rufescens | reverse complement strand
GGAGCACCGGGCAGCGCGCAGAGCATCTGCAGTGCGCGGAGCACCGGGCTGCGGTAACGCTCAGGCTGTGCGCGGAGCACAGGGCAGCGCGCGGAGCACCGGGCTGCGCGCGGAGCATCTGCAGCGCGCGGAGCACCGGGCAGCGCGCGGAGCACCGGGCTGCGCGCGGAGCAGCGGGCTGCGGTAACGCTCAGGCTGTGCGCGGAGCACCGGGCAGCGCGCGGAGCTTCTGCAGTGCGCGGAGCACCGGGCTGCGGTAACGCTCAGGTTGTGCGCGGAGCACCAGGCTGCGCGCGGAGCACCGGGCAGCGCACGGAGCAGCGGGCAGCGCGCGGAGCAGCGGGCTGCGCGCGGAGCAGCGGGCAGCGCCGCACGTACCCAGCCGGGAGCGAGAAGCAGCAGCAGGAGAGTCCCCGTCACCGCCTCCGAGCGGCCGGACATCCCGAGCCCAGGGAAGGGGGAGGCAGGTTTCCGATCCAGGCAGGTTTCCGATCCAGCCTTTGGCTCTCCCGCTCACTGGGAATTTCTTGGCTCTTCGCGACCCGGCTCCTCTTTAAATAGGCTGGCGGCGGGGCGTGCCCTGCCGCTGAGTGACAACTTGGAAAGCAACCCCAAACGGGTGCAAATTCCAGGGAATATAAGCGGATTCCTGCGACCCCAGTGGTTACAGAACCTGCAGCCCAGTCACAGTTGATGTGGGTAAATCAAATCCTGGTAAAGAGCTCCAGAAAGTTGATAGTTTTTTTTTTTTTTTTAAATTTGTCCCCCTTTATTTCCAAAAGTCCAAAGCCTGGAACAGCTTCCTTGATTCCTTTTTCCCTACCTCCAACCCTTTGTAGCTGCAAGAGCCAAGGATTTAAATGAGCCCAGCTCCGTGGTGCTCTTTCCTTTCTTCTCCTTTGGAGCAGGAGGGAGAGCTGGAAAGGGGAGCCCCTTTGGGAGCAATTAGGGGCCGGAGCGGCCCCTGCATCAGCAGCGGTGCCAGCCCCAAGGAACGCGAGCGGCCGCCTGCCGCGAGCGACGTCCGCCCGGGTCCCGCGAGGAGCAGCCCCTGGTTTCCCAAGGCCGGAGGGGCTGCAGGGTGAAGGTCACTGCTCAAGGCAGCAGCTCCCTGCAGGGTTTTCTTTACCCCTCAAATCAAGACAAAATATAACACATTGGTGTCTCAGGGCATTATTATTCCTGTTTGCAGCTGAAATACCTAACCAGGCTCCTGGACATCTAGGAATTCATTAAGAAAAACATTTTAAATAGCAAGGAATGTGTTCATTTTTTTTTTAATATGTACAGAAGTGATTTTGTTCATTCCCAAAGAGCAAGCAGATGCTACCATGACAGGACAAGGCAAGGGAGTGCAGCAGAGGGCACTCTTAGTCCTTGCTGGCCTGGGGTGGGAAGGGGACAGATCTTCTGTGTGGAGCCTTGGAAGGACAGAGCTGGCCTCGGAGCCATGGGCCTGCCCAGGATCCAGGCATCCCGAGAGCCGCGTCTGAGCCTTCCTGCAGCTCCAGGCACACCGTGGCCCTGTGCCAGCCCAGCTGCAGCTCCCTTCTTCCCCTGCTTCTGCTTGTCCATCACTGAGAACAGACCCTGCTCGCTCTTAATTAATTAGCGCCTGGGAAGCCCTGTGGGATTTGGGGCTGGAAAGCATTAGCACGGTGCAAATCACCTTTCCCTCTCCAGGAAGATAAGGGCTTTCACAACCACTTCCATAACAGCTACCTCCAAAGCTGCAAGGAGGGATTAGGTCTCCATGCAACAGATTTAACACACTGGAGGTGGCATAAACACCCTCTGCCCTCGCGCAGTCGGGAGCTGAAGGCACTCGGCCAGGATGGACATTCCTTCCCAGTTTGGAAGGCTCCGCACTTGAAGCCGTGTTGTTGTCGCCTAAAATTAGGTGCTCGCCCTTTGCCAGGCGCCTTGGCAGCGCCGGTCCCAGGCGCAGCACGTGCGGCATCCAGGGATGTGCTTGTGTCGTTCCTAAAGGGAGATTTAACGTACGCCTTGCTTCAGACACCGCTCCTTCCCCCAGAAGGAAGGGCTGGATTTGAGCCCTGATCTTGCGAGTTCTGCTTTTAATATAAACCTGCAGCAAAATCTCAAAGGAGCCGTTTACCCACCATCAAACTCACTTACCTGTCAGGGGTTTTGTGAGGAAAATGCAGCACGAGGTAAACCAGAATTATGATGGCTCATTAAGTTTCCAGCGAAAGCAATGAAAGTACAGAATAATTAATTTGTAAAACATTCAAGCGCAACCAAGTTCAGCAGGGCCTTGGCAAGAGGTATAGATGTCTCTCAATAAACACAGATTAAGTTGCTGTCAGGAGACAGCAGCTTTGAGAGTAATTAAGACAAATTAATTCTTTGAGCCCTCAACATACACAGGAGGCTTCCTCTTTTCTGGAGAGGAATCAGAAGAGCATCCCAGTCAGACAAGCTCTGCCTTCTTCAAGCAGCAGGACATGAAGGGCAAGTGCTTGTTCCAGATCCTCAATTTCTCCATACACTCATGGAACAATTTTTTAGGGGGAATCTAGTGCTAATAACAGATTATTCACCCATGTGGGTAATGCACTTGGCAAGACCCAGGAGAATGTGAAGGTTGGGTGCTCCTAATGATCAAAGGGAGGAAACACCCCTGTTGACGCCAGCTTGTGTCTTCTCTTTGCCTGAGCTGCTTCAAGTAAAGGGATAAAGGTGTCAACCCTGCTTAAAGTCTCCCCCAAGCAAAGAATACTGGGTGCTTAATTTACCTTATTGTGTTCTTCTGGGTTCACCCACCAGGAACAGCCAATGGCTTTTCTGAACTACCTAAGAGTTATCTATGTGTCGTCTTTTTTACTAATATAACTGCTAAAAATCATGTAACACTGAAGAATAAAACTAATGCAAATGAATACACGGCTTTTGGCTCGGGGCACGCTCTGCCAGCGGGGTAAGGCAAGTCAGGCTCATGCCATGCTCAGTTCAAAGCTGCCTCGGAGCTGCTTTGCGGTCCATGCAACACGCCGGTGGTTGCAGGATAGCTCTGCACAGGATGGTTTCTGGTCTCCTAGGTGGCCAGGCTTAGCAAAAGCCACAGTCTGAGCAGATTACAGGCACCCAATCTACGTTGGTCCTGTTTTAACTTGATGAACTCTATCTGCGTTACATTCAATCAATTTGGATCAGCAGAGACGGGGAGTTTCAGGTGGTTGAAAACATGTGAATTTTCTTTTTTTGCTCCTTACCCAACTTCTGATATTCACTTGCTCCCACTCACCTTCTCAGGTTAAACTGAATGTCAGATTTGAGGCCAAGAAGCTGTCCTGCCTCCTGGTTTCTCACCTTCTTAAATGCATCACAGACGACACAAGATCAACTGGGCATTTCCTCCCAGGTTAAAAAGGCTGCGGGATTTAAGCTACGCTGCTGATTCCTCCATCACTGCTATAGCACTAGAAAAGAACAACCCCCCCCAACATTTACTGAGGCCTTAAATTTGCCGTGAGCTTTGCAGAGGGTTTTGCAGATTCACCTGCTTTGCAGCAGGAAGATGGAACAGCCTCTTGGAGCTTCTGGCTAATCTGGTTGCCTGGGACTTAATGGCCGAGATGGCCTCTTCTAGGCTTGTGTTCCTGCCCAAATCCTGTGCTAATTTAACCTGGGACCAGAGGAGCATTAGGAATTGGATCCATCCCAACTACTGCTGCATGCGGGTCGGCTGCATCATGGCATTAACTGCAGTAAACCGCCTTGCGAGCTCAGCAAAGAGCAAACACTGCAGCAAATCCAGGCGGAAAAGACTACCCTACGGAAGTCCTACGGAAAGGCAGGAAGATCCAGGTCCTTCCCTGGCCGTGCAGCCTTGGGATGAAATCCTGACCGCTCAGGCAACACCCACCAGCTCCAGCAGGTTCCCCTGTGGGCTGCTGCTTGCCGGAGCCGGGACTCACGCTCCTGCCCGGACTGTGTCCCTGGCTGCAGGGTTCATTAACGAGGTCTGCAGTTATTCTCGTCCTGGCAGGAATGCTCCCTGGTGCATGAGGATTTGTTGTGAAATTAAGGGATGCAAGGTTTGGGATGGGTGCGGTGCCTGTTTATGTCCTTCTAGAGGAAGGAAATACAGAAAAACTCACTTGGTATCAAGAGTTCGGAAAGAGCCGGTGCTTAAACACAGAACTTGCCAGCAAAAGCCCCCATTCTCTTCTGGAAAAAGCAGGTTTCCCCCGGAGGCTGAGCTTTGCAGGAGGAAAGCAGCCAGTTCTGCAGCTTCCCAAAGGGAATGCAAAAGGGGGTGCAGGAGGCTACCGGGAAAGAAGGAAACCCCATTTACCCCGGGGTAGGATTCCTGTTTCAGAGCAGGTGAAACACTGAGGAAGTCGACTGCTGGGAGGACATAACTCCACCAAGCAGCCTTTGCAGAGCTGAGTTATCAAGTTCTTCGCAAAAACTAGACCTTGGCTTTGGACACCAAGTCCTAAATCTTCTCTCAACCTTTCAAACCTGTTTTGGCGCTGGGAAGAAATCCAGCTGTTCTCCCCATCCCAGAGCATCTTAGCCGCATGGGAGGCTTTCTGGCTAGCTAGGACCTTTATAATTATCTACAATGAGTAAAGTCCTGCAACGAGAGCCCTGGTGGCCACTTTCTGTGCTCTGCCTCCTGGCAGGTCACAACCAGCTCCAAATCTAGCAGAGCTGCCAGCATCCCAAACGCTCCTAGCTCCCTCCAAGTATCCTGGCTTTAGCAAGGCCAAAACACTTGTTGCTTTACCCAGGGCTTGTTGCTTTACTCAGGGAAGAAAAGCATGGACCAGGCTGGGGATTAGAGCTCTGGAGAGGCTGGTCCAGCTCCCAGCTCTGCTGGGGACTCCATGGGTGACCCTGGCACGTGCTATTCCAAGAGATGCTCCATGAAGAGCTGTGAGCACAGCATTTTCCCAGCCCTCACAACCACCAGGAGCTGTGGAGCTCTGCATCCAAGTTGTCAGCACCAGCAATGGATCAGGTCTTGGTGCAGACAGCTACCAGCAGTTTCTCTGCACCTCAAGGGTTATCAAGATGGAATAAGAACATATAACCTGTCACCTTCAGGCCAGCCTGGGTCTCCACACAGTGGCAATCCGTGACCTTCTGAGACCCCTGCCAACAGCGATGAGTGGGTATGATCATAGTCACCATCTCAGCCAGGAGCACCTGCACCTCAGCCTTGGCTTGCGCAGCTGCCGGAGGAGCAGGTCCTGGGAGGAAAGTCAGCTGCAGCCACCTGTGAAACGGATGCTTCCTTGGCTCTTTCCTCTTCTTAGTTTGCTGCCAGCTTAATTATCCTGAAAGAAAAACTGCGGAAAGAGAAAGAGTCATGCAAGCAGGTCCTGAGCAGGCTCATTTAAGGAGGCCTGTTGTTGCAGAGCAACACTCCGGGGCACATCCCCAGCACACTTGCTGCCATCCCAACCCTTGGGGAGCTTGGTCCTCCCAGTCTCTACAGGGAAGAGGCACAAGGGGCTCAAGGCCACTGGGCTGGTGCAAGAAGGGACTGCGGGGGTGTCCCTCAGGAGCACAGCCATACCCAGGAAGGTGCAAAGCTCAGGTCTCCACCATAGCCAGTCTTTCCAAAACCCTCTAACAGCCCCCAGGATAGCTCAAAAATTGGCACTCTCTGCAAATTCTAGGGACTCAACTCCTCCGTCAGAGTAACTCTGTTAAAGCCCCTAAGCTCTCCCTAATTTACCCCAGCTGCACATCTCACACTCCCTCAGCAAGCAGCAACAGGTCTTTAAGTCCTGCCAGGCTGGGGGGGCTTGCAGGGGGTGGGTGGTCTCCTGGAATTTGGGTTTAAGCTGTTATTTAGGTTTGGAGGTGAGTGGTTTACAGTAAGAGTTTGGCTGCATCCTTCCCATTCCTGGAAAAAAATCCAGTTTGTTATGGGGAGTCAGAGGATATCTTAGGTTGGAAAGGGCCATAGGGTCCCTGGCCCCACCTGTGGCTGATCCCAGAGGAGAGGAATAAGACCAAGAGGGAAGAGCAAGTTAATGGGATCTATAAGCTCAGGCAGTTCCTGGGGTGCAGACTGGCTGCTGAAGCTGAGCCCCAAGTGTGGGCAGCTGGTCTGTGATGGTGAAACTGCCATAATCCCCCTCTTCAGTGGTGGGGACCGTTAACCCTGGAGCAGAATGAAGACACCTTCAAAATTAGCTTTAGGCCAGCTATTTCACTGCTAATTAAAGAACTTGGTCTTCCTCTGCAGACCTGCTCTGACTGCTGTTGCTGATAGAAAAGCACAGCAATTTGCCACCACACAGCCCCAGCGTCACTGCTTTACAAACCTGCATGTGCTATGCAGAGCCTTTGCTGTCAGTGTGGCTTTGGCCTGTGTTTATTGTAGGAAGTTTTAAAAATACCCTGTTACTGGTAAAGCAACCACTGGGCCAGAAAGCCAAAGCTTTTATGGCCTTATTTTACTCCTGAGACACAGGGACAGGCATTCTCAGGTGAGTTTTGCAAAGCCTCAGCCTGTTGTTGTTTTACAGAAAGCTACCGAACCCAATAATTTTCACCTCCATGGTTTAAATTGCTTCCCCCACAGCAGCACGATGCCACTGTGGCACCAGGGATGCACAGACACGGCCCTGAAAACAGAAAAATATTCCCTTTTATTTATTTATTTATTTATTTTTTCTCCCCAGTCTGATGCCTGCGATGCAGCCGTGAGTCAGGTAAAATAAAAGCTCGAGTCGGCTCCATTTCCTTGCCAGGCAAATAGCCCCAAATCACCTTTACTCTGATGCCTCTTCACGCAGTCGTTTCACAATGTTCTCCCTTGTGCATTAGACTGGAAGTTAATGACCTGCCTGGCACGGACGGACCAATCTGGTGGGTCAAGAGGCTCTGCGAAATAATCAGTAGCTGGGGTTTCTAAAGCTGTAAGGGTTTTTGAGTCCCATGTGCTCTGACTTGGAAAAGGGGGAGAGGAGAAATGCTGGGGCTGTTCCTGCCCCAGCAGCTCCCGGTCACTTGATGGATTCAGGGAATCAATGCTCCTCCTGAGGACACACGGACTCCTGGCAATCACTCATTCTCCTGCCATTTGGAGAGTCGCTTTATGGAGGACCATCCCAGAACTCACACAAGGCTGAGGAGGTCCCAGGGAATATTTAAGGCAGCATTGCTGCAATCCTTGGATCTGCTGTGTTGCAAAGAGGTCACCAAAACCGCCTGGCTGCTCGGTGCCGATGCCGGTTACTGCCTTCTCACCAGAAGCTTCGCCAGGAGTCTTCAGACTTCGGGTAGGAACCCCTGCTGCAGCGGAGGCTGTGCCAGCCACGGGCACTGGGCCTGGCCCTTGGACTCATACAATCAGTACGTTGGAAAAGACCATCAAGGTCATTAAGTCCAACCATAGCCCCATCCCCACCATGCCTGCTGAATCACAGAATCCTTCCGTGGATTGGTTGGAAACCAATTATAGCTGGTTGGAAAAGACCTTGGAGATCATCAAGTCCAGCCGTAAGCCCTTCTACACCCTGTCTGATGAACCATGTCCCTAAGTGCCTCAGCTACACATTTCTTGGACACCACCAGTGACAGGGACTCGCCACTGCCCTGGGCAGCCTGTTCCAACGTGTCACCACTCTTTCTGTGCAGAAATTTTTCCTAATATCCAACCTGAACCTCCCCCGGTGCACTTGCCTTGGCTTCAAGTGCCAGAAACTCCCAACTCAGCAGCGACTTCGGGCTGCAGAGCTGCCACTTCCACAGCACCCGCGGGAAGGGAGGCCCAGGCTTTGCTGAATCGCAGCACTCACTCTTCTATTTTCATTCCGGGTTATTTCAATCGGGCAGCTCTTTGCGGCTCATTCCAAATGAGAGAGCAGACCCTCCAGCCTTACCCCTTCTCTATGGAGGAATTGTTGCTGCTTCCACGTCGTCCCACCAAGTCAGTCACGAAGCAAAACAGTCCTCGATCTGTGCCAATGGCTCTGAAGTGACCCGGGGCTCAGCGGGACGGGAAGGAGGCAGTGACGGGTGTTGGGTGCCCGCCGGGTGCACAGCGCGCCTGCCAAGAGGAGCCGAGCGGGAGACAGCAGCCCTGGAAAGGGCACCCTAAGACGCTTTTCTCAGCGGAGTCTCTTGGATGAGGCTGCTGAAGGAGCTTGGGGAATGGCAACTCCTCTCTTCCTACCGAGGTTTATTGTTTTACTTGGTGAGGGTTGCGTTTTTACCTTCAGAGCATGGATGTTCCTGGCTGCACCATCCAGCTACAGATCCCAGCAGCTCCCAGCAGAGCGAAGCTGCGCGGAAGCAACAGGCCTGCTGCCGATCCCGTGGGCACGGGCACCACTGTGGCCATCTCCGCCCTCCTCGACTTCTCCAAGACATGAGATCAGAACCAGGTCCTTCTCATGTCCCAGGACAAACCATGCCTGCAACCTGTGCTCCAGGGCATCTCACTGCATGAACAGCTTTTAAAGGCGGCAGTCACTAATTCTGGAGCATCCGGGCTTGTTCTGTCCCAAGAGGAGAACTTGATGGGCAGCCTCAGCCTCTGGATTTGGGAGAGCATCAGCAGAGCCAGAGCAGGAACCGTTGGCAACCATCAATCCCATAGCTTCTTCTTTAATGGGTCTACTTTAATGTTGTAGATGCTGCAAAACTGAACTTGAGGGATCATTCTTGTCTCGTGCAGACTCATGCTAAGTTGCTCTGTAGGAACTGCTCTGTAGGAACAGCTCTTCCCAGGTATCAGACACTTGCGCTTCCCTTAGGGAAGGAGGATGTAGAGGGCACCGAACTGGGGCTGCGCTGCCCCAGGCTGTCCCTTTGGTGCAGGATTCGGGCTTTCTCCAGGGCATGGAACGGAAAAGTGAAGATTTCTCCAGTCCTTCTCTTTCCTATGCAGCATGGAAGAGCCGCCAGGATCTGACCCTGCTCTTCCAACCCTAGCGAAGCAAAACAGCCCCAAGAGCACAAGTGTGAGATATGAGTGAATATGAGGATGGACAGGGGCTCTGCAGCAGTCCCGTTGTTCTTCCACATCCTTTACAGGAAGATAAACACCCCATAAATATCATGGGTTATGGCTGGGCCTGGAGTTCACGCTGAGTTTAATGGACTATGCTAAGCAAGCGCATGTGTGTGAATGTGTGTGTGGGTCTAGCCCCTGGCCCTGCTGGAGCAAGGCTAGACTGGGCTTCCTAGGCCTGACCCACAGATCCCAACTCACGGAACTCGGGGCCTCAGCTCCGGCTATCCGGGTGTTTCAAAACAGGCAGTTTGTGGAGGAGAAGCCAGGCAAGGGGGGCCCTGCAGACCTTGGCTGAGCTGGAGCCCCCCGCGCTCCTCCTTGGAGATTTCAGGTGGGGCAGCTCTGGTGACCCTCGTGTCACGCTCTGTGCCATCCCAGCAAAGCTGGAGCGCTTCCCTGAGGGCCACAGGAACCCGGGAGCTGGAGAGAGCTGGAACGCACTGGTTGAAGCTGGGAGGATCTGGTCCAGTGGACATCAGTTGAGTACCTGATCTCAATTTCCTTTGGCATTTCGGCACCCAAACTGTTAGGATATATTCAAAAATATTCAAAAATATTCAAAATAATTCAAAAATAATTCTTTTGTGTGTATCTTTATCCCCCTAGCTACCTGCATTTCAGCACAGGATCCCAAGTCCTTCTGATAGTTAAGGTTGTTTTGATCATGATTTTGGCCTGGCTGAGGGCTCAGGGCGAGCAGAGAAGTCGCTCTGAGCATCCCAAAGCTGAAACCTCCTCTCAGAGCAACCTGCACCCTCATGTACAAAGGCCAACCTGTCACACAGGCCGGGCATTGCCATGACTCCACGGTCACAAGGCCACTGGAAGGGTCCCGCTGCGGTACCCACTGGCATTAATCACCACGCTCCCTCCAAGGGTTCCTTCTTTGTTTACAAACTAAAGAAACCCGAATTCTTGAGTTGCTGAGAATTTCCGCTCAGCTGTGGGTCACATTTTGAGAGTCCTCTGTTTATCTTTCCATGTAACAAATGTTTGTTTTGCTGAAGCAAAAAGGGAGTGATCCTGCCCACTCAGAAGGGTGTAAATCAGGAGCAGCTCCACTGAATCCAAGGGCTAGAAGCAGGAAAATCCAAAAGAAGTGTATGCTACTCAATTCTATGAGCATATGAAAGCCAGATTTCCTAGTTCCTTTACCCCCTGCTGCTCTTGTTCTCTTCCCACCCTTAGCCCCTCGCCCTGTTAGAGAGATTGTCATGGCTGAGATGTCAAAGAGCAGTTATCACTAGCTGTTTGGTTGTTTTTTTCAATAAATATATGATGTACTCCAGATGCCGAAGAGCTGAGGATGCTTCAGATGGTCGATTTACATGGCTATAAATTCTGAGTCACTCCGCTTTACTTCATCAGACCAATGCCAGATGCGAGCAAAGGACATAGGAGCAGCATCCAACCCTGCCTTACTGAAAGCAAACTGACCGAGGACATTGCTTGGAGAAAGACTTATGATTAATGACAGGCAGACAAACAGAAGAAGGGCCTTGGGACACACTTCTCTAGGTCACAGCAATTTTCACTTAAGCAACTAGGACATTTTTTAGAGCTCAAAACAAGAGAGACAAAACTATTTCCTGCGCTGAAGTGACCTAGTTTTTTTTTTCTTCTTCTTTTTTTTTTTTTTTTTAAGGAGATACATGCT
>JAVCKT010098532.1:0-10668 GCA_032273925.1 Rhynchotus rufescens | reverse complement strand
TATTAAAGTTCAGCTTTCTTACCTACATATTCTGCATGGTAAATCTGCAATGCTGATTTGTGTGTGCATAAATATATATGATGGTGTAAATGTGCATGCACAAATACAAAGCCTTTAGTGAGCTTTCAAACTAGATTGCACACTGATAACGGGAAAAGATGAAAGCACCAGCAGGATGTCCTGCTACTTTTTCCACCCTAAAATACACAGACAGAATATTACACTGATAAGATGAATCTTAATATATTAATTATGATATCAGTGTCCCTGCACATTTTCCTTTGTATCTGCATTTAAATATGGATGCAAGTTAGTGAGTTCTTTAAAGCTTTGCCAAGAGCAAAACAAGAATAGATGAAAGCTCCGAGAACCCCATGGTCAAAGCTGACTTTTTCAGTGCCCTGCTCGGTGGCGATGAAGCTGCCGCCTGCTCGAGGGGAAGGGTGGCACTGGTGCACACTTCACTTGTGGCTGCTGTTCTGGGCTGCACTCTGCTCTGACTCATAATTACAGCAGCACTTCCTTAGGAGGGATGTGAGTGATAAGTGCAATGTTTCCTTAGGCTTTATCGCTTCCTCAGTGCCACAGAGCAAACGCTTTCTGTACGTGTTAAGGACATTGCTGTTATTATCAGGCGTTACTGTTAAAGAAGGTGATTCTTTTAACCCACATTCTATTTTTAAAAATGACTCTATAAGTATCATCCTAGCAGCTGAGCCTTCACTTCAAGATTGCTTGTTCTATATTTCTTTCTGTATAACGAGCTGATGCTCAATCCAACTTAGAAACTGGGAAATCAAAATCATGTTACTTAATTCACGCTACCTTAATTGTACACAGTAGCTTTCAGACTGGATCCTCAGTGCTGGCAGGGAAAGCATTTTTTAAAACTTTGCGAGAAGCAGTCTGGGGTTTCACAAGTAAACTGACATTTCCAGACTTGTCTTCAGTTGTCCTCTCATGGCAAATAAGCTGTGGGACAATAACTGTCATTCAGTGTCTAAGCATAGATGGTCTTGTGACGGAACAAAACTGAAATATTCTCTCCCTTAGACAGGCACCAGGGGGTTACATCAGCCCATGGTGCTTAGGTCCCAGAGTGGCTATGGGTGTGCCTCACCCTGCCTGGGAACCAGATGGGTTTTTTAAAAAAAGAAAGGAAAAAGAGGCAAACTGTTAACTCTGCATTTGTTTCACATATGCTGCTTTGCAAGTCTAGTGTGCTGAGCATACAAAACCAATGCTTTATTGATCCATTGTTTTTTTAGTGTTTCAACAAGTAGGAATATTGTTACTGTAACTAGGTGGTTGTGGGCAATAAGACTGCTGATGTTGCTGGAAAATCAAGGAAAGGTGACCTTTAGCTGAAGGGAAGTACTGCTGATGTCAGATCTCACCTGGATGGAAAATATTTTCATTTTTACCTCATTTCCCTTTACCTTCATTTCTACTCTTGTCAGAGTCCTTCCTAGAGCAGGATTCTACCTCAGATTTGTTCCATTTTTCCAAAGCTTTTTCCAAAGTTTTGATTCTGTGAGCAAGTGTTTTATCCACCAAAATACAGTCACTCTGAAATCCAAGATTTACCACATGTGGTTTGCCATAGCTTCAGAAAAGAAGCAGAGTAGTTGGAAGAGCCATAGCAGCTCATTTTCTTGGGGAGATGCTCATTTTATCCCTATGAATGCTATGGGCAGACCAAGGGGAGCGTTCAGGTAGGTTAGACTTGCTGCCCTTCTCTGCAGAAGAGGCCTTAGCAAGTTTCTGAAGAGACCTATAAATGCAGTTTTGCAATAAAAAGCTTGGTAAAGACACTAAGTCAATGAACCCTATTCAAAGACCAGTGATCTTTTAAGATATAATCCACAAGGAAGGGTGGTTTTTTTGCTAATGAAATTTCATTACTTATCTGTCTAGATTAGTTAATATTATAGATTCCTAATTCAGTCTTCAATAATTCCTGGACTTGGACTCTTTCTTCGCTGATTGATCTATCAATATTTCTTGCTAGGAGTTAAAAGATGCTTTACATTCAATGAAAAAGATGCTTACTCAGCAACTCAGGCTCCTGTTGAGCCTGACAATGATGCATGAAGGGAATTTCTTAAAGCTCATATATGCTGGCTGCAGAAAGGAAAAACTTACGAAAATTGTCTTGTGAGCATTTAAATAACTGACTTGTGAATAAGATTCCTCACCATTTTCCTTCTTATTGCATCACCCAAGATTTAATCAATTATTAATACAAACTTACTTTCATTTTTTTCTGTAAATCTGTAAAGCCATGTCTAAGCAAGAGCATCTAAGAGTTGAAAGAGTGTGATTGTAGTACTCCTCCCTCCACCATATTCCTCCTGTGACTTCACTAATGTCTTCAGAATAACCAATTATTCCTTTTGCAACCAAAACAAACATCTTGAAGAATCTCATTTGACATAAGTATTCACCAAGTAAAATATCTCTATCAGCCAATCTTAGCTTCTTCAGCTGAAAGATAAGCTACTATATTATTGGCAATAATAATAAATGAAAGATAAGCTACTATATTATTGGCAATAATAATTGGCTTCCAGTCAAAGGCTGTATTTGGTCTGGCCCATATCATTCTCTGTACATGTAGGGCTGAATGCCACCAACAAAAATACATAAATACACATTTTCACCATCAAGTTCACTGTCTGTATTGATTGTATTTCAGTCCATTTTCCCAGATACTGTCTGGTAACAATATTTAGTTCATGATATGTATGATATAAAAATCCCTTTAGATAACAAAAGACATGAAATGTTGAGAAAATAAGTTCACTGCATATCTCTTGAGTAGACCAAAGATACTTGAGAAGTATGCATTAGATCTATACAGCCTATGGACTGCTGAGTCAGGTAAATGCTACCAGTTAATGCTTCTTCCTGGAAGCTTTCACTCCATTCCACAAAAAGCTGGGATTGTTGCTGTGTCTCAAAGGCTTCTCTGTATACTGCATTTCCAGAGTTACTAAAACACGCCAATTTCTCTATTGGGCAAGAGTTTACAGTTTAGCAAGCAATACTGAACTTTCCCAGAAATTTTAATCTTTGTATGTCACTTCCTTGACAGTTGCAGATTAGGGGATGAAGGTCAGTTTCTTGGCAGAGGCCAGCTTCAAGCAAGAAGTTCATCTCCAGTATTTTTATTTCATATAGCTAAGTCAGGGCAAATTTAGGATAAATACGACATGTTATACTGTTCGTTTAGTGCCAACAAACTCTGTCAGATTGTGATTTAAGTACAAGTTGTGCTGCTCAGCAACATCTTAATGGATTTACACTTTTGAAAGATTGCATCTTGCACTGAATAAAATGATACACATCTTTTGAGATGTGAGAATGCTTGCTTTTCCCTTTGGTTTATGAACCTTGCTATTCATAACATATATCCAGCCACAGACAGGAAAATGGTTTGACTTGCGAAATGCATCCCTATATTCAATGTTAATGTGCCATACTTTTCCATGAAGAATGTGACCTCTATATGAAAATTTTCTCTAATTATAGTCTTTTGACTGGAGTTGTCAACACTACAGACCAGTACATGTTTTTGTAAAACACAAGAACAGCAAAGGAATTAGTGGATTTGATTTGAGAAGAAAGGATCTCTTTTTGGGAGGGGTGATATCACAAGTCTCATTGTTTTCTATGCTGCTATGTCAGTTCTGCTGTATCAGCTCTGTTGCTGACCTGCTTGTGCCTTTCACCTTCTGACATTTAGCAAATGGTTGCTCAGCTAGGCAAATGTCAGGGTGGCTACCAGCTGGACATCTTCAAAAGATCATCACTGATAGAAATGAAGGCACACTTGGGGAATACTTGATCCAAATGGAAGAAATTTGTTAATCAGAGCTGTAAAAATCTCATACTGGAGAGCTAGTATGCTGGTTTGTGTGCTCTGTATTCTCAGATGAAGAACCTTGCATTTCCTATACTTCAATTTACCCTATATTAAGGTATTAGCTGTCTTAAATGGGTCTATATATATACTAAAATCT
The DNA here is from genome assembly GCA_032273925.1 of Rhynchotus rufescens. Classification (NCBI taxonomy): domain Eukaryota; kingdom Metazoa; phylum Chordata; class Aves; order Tinamiformes; family Tinamidae; genus Rhynchotus; species Rhynchotus rufescens. Next base: position 6,643 of record JAVCKT010098532.1, on the reverse strand, counting down.
CCCAGACACTTCATGACAATGTAAAAATACAGCCTGTCTGTACTTACCCTTCAGAAAGGATTTAAAATGGGGTTGCTGGCCTGAGGCAGGCCTCTACCTTCAATTGTGAAAAGCTGTGGTAAATTCATTCAGCATAACATGACTGTACTGGTTTGTCAGGCCCCCAAACCTGGCTGCAGCAGCGGCTGCAAAAGTGCAGAGAAGTGCTTGTATTTAATAGGAGGCCTTAGCATGATTACAGAAAAGCAAAATGAAAGGGGTCCTACCTTCACATATGTCCTAATTGTCACAGGTTTCTAGGTTCTCTTTGCCTAGGTAGAAACGGGTTTCAAAAATGTTGTGTGTTGGTAGAGAGAGCAACGAGGTAGCACTCGGCATGAGCTATGATATGGGGGAGAAAAGGTATGACTTTAGGCAGTATCTATAGCTAGGTGCTGTATTTTGAGAGATGGAGAAAGTCTGAGCTATTACTAGCTTCTGACCTTGTCTGAAGAGTTTTAGGCTTAAAACTTCCATGCCGAATTCAGTGCAGATTACACAGATATTAGACAAATTTCCGCACATATACACCTCATTTTCTGTTTGTTAGAAGTGAGAGCATACTCTAAATGTTCTGTGCACAAATCATTTCTTTCCTATGCTGCAACAGGCGCACCGTTCATATAAATATTATTCTTGTTATTTTTAGCTCAATAAAGGGCAATGAAGAGTGACATCCAGTCTCCTGCTGAAAAGCATCATCAATTTTTATCTCCTACTCAGTTCTGTGCACTCATATAGAAATCTAGGAGAAGGCAGACTTTTCTCACAAACAGTTTTTCACCTCACAATTGGCACTCCCTAGTCATTTCTCAAAAATGTCATCATTTGGCTTCCTGCAGATTAACCAAGGTTACTTTCAGGTGATAATAGAAATGGCTAAGCAGATTTCATATAAAGTATATAAGAAAAAATAGGAAGCATATGGCAAGAGCAGATATAGATAAGAAACCACTAATAAGTGCCTATAGTCATGGGCTACTCGACCTGCTCTAAAAATATTTCTTAACATTAAAAGATATTTCCACTCTCATAAAAGAGCTCAGGGTAACAAAAATAACTTCCTTTTCATAGAAGCACAGTCAGGGAAGTAGCTACTTTTAGCTGCTGACAGAAGTCAGTGGGGTAGAAACCTTGCAAAGCAAGCAGGAGGCACAAAATCCTCTAGTATTTTGGTTAACCTACTAGCTGCATTTTTCCATGTGCCTCCAGTCTGTCTTTACAGGTAGCTGTAGGTAAAAAGATAATGGTTGGTGGTTCTTGCTTTCTGCCAGGACTTTTCTCCCTAGAAGTATTTTGACAGCAGCCTGAGGCTGGTGCCCATCTGCAGCTAAGAGACTTTTTATCTTTTCTCAGTCGATGAGGAGGCTTCACGTATCAGTGCAGTTGGATTTCATAATGCCTTTTATAACTTAAGAAATCATTTGATTCAGTTGAAAAGATTGTTCTTTGTGTAGTGTTTATAACAGTGTATTTTAAAAGATTGAGAAAAAGGAATGCTAATTTGAAGTCAGCTGATGACTTCACTAAGCTACTATTTTCCATGAAAGAGTCCTTAATTAGAAAGGAAATAGACATACTGACCTACTAGGGTCTCATTTCTGTGTTTCCAAGATGACTGTCGGAAGCTCTTAGTTAATATTGTCAAAAAAATGTTGCTAGACACATACTTCTGTTGTTGCATTCCAACTATTTTAGTTATGGCAACTGACAAAGCTTGTAACCATCTGGTTTGTATTCTGAGCAGAGGACACGTTAGTTCTGGTAAAGATTGCTTGATGATACCAGGATTTTTCAAGAATGCTCTGAAGTTTTAAGGATTCCATGTGACTTCTGTACAGTTCACAATGATGAATAATATTTATTGCTTTTGTGAAGCTAACTGTTTGTGATTCAAACAATATTTTGTAAAAGATTTTCTCCAGCAATTGCACATCTAAGGCAGATGAATTTGAAACTGCTTAAAGAACCTTCTCAGGGTGGCATGAAACTAATCCAGGAGACTGAACTAGACTGAGGTATTTGTGTAGGCAGTGTAGCAAACCCTAAGCTAACGGATGGCATGGTATTCAGAACCTAGGGATCTATAAATTCAAACATCTTAATAGTGATAAAATGCAGCGAGACATCTTTCCTCTAAAAAGAATAAACAATACACATGTTTTTAAGTGTTCAGCTTCCTAATATCCCAAGAGGTTTTTTCTTCAGTACAGACATTAATTTTCCGGGAACTGTGACAGAATAGGTAAAAATGCATGTTTGTCTTTATGGTCTCATTGTTGTAGTTCTGGTAAAGCATCCCCTCATGGCCACTTGAGAATGCTAAGCTATAATACTAGTCCTTTAACCAGACACAGATTATAACAATGATGCTGCTTAGCTCTTGTATGTCACTCCTCCTTTCACCTCTCCTCTGTTACTAGTATCCTGATAGTTTGACTTGGCATGCCTAACAGGCACTTCATTATTTTCTGATCTCCAGTCTGCTAGAGACTTTGGAAAAAGCTCTCAATTACATTGCATGGGTGTTTTAAAAAAAAAAAAAAAATCTGTTGGCAGGCTGGTATCACCATCAACCAGTCACACTTACAGGCTAAAATTTATACTTATGAGCCATGCAATGCTTTGAGACCAAAAGTGTGCTCTTAAGAGCATTCCTACAGCCAAGAAAGAGTTATTCTGATTTCTCAGAGCCCCCTTCTCTGGATCATAGAAAAAATCTTCCACTGGATGAATGTGAAGTTGCTGCAGTGAATCTTTGCAGTTCAACGAATCTGTGAAGCATGTTTCTTTTAAGTCTGGTCAATCAATAGCAGGTAGGTAGTTCACATCAGAGACCACAGATGACAACATGCAAAATCTGAAATACATAGAGCTAGTATAAAGCAGCATAACATGGTGCTTTAATATCTAATTATAGTCCTCTGCTGACTCCTTCAGCTGTGTGCATCTGGCAGCTGGGCACAGGAGAGGAGATGGGGATGACTGAGGAAAGGCCCTGCAGGATTGCTTTGCATGGAGGCAAGCTTAAAGCTAGGAGGGATTACTGGCAAGGCATGGGAGTGCTTAAGGGTTCTTTTACATGAGAATTGGGAGCTCCTCAATGATGTCTCGTTAGCTTTGTATCTCCAGTGGTAGTTCTTTGCTCTCTGTGGCTTGATCTTTTTGCTGTTATGTCCCCTACGTATGCAGAGAGGTATCCCAGACCCCTTAGAGAAGGTCCATAAATACACAGCAGGATTTCATGCTCCCTTCTGAGTGTTGCCAGCTGGACGGAAGCATGAAGAAAGGATGCTGGCATGGAGCAAAATATTGAGGGAACAGGATGCTAGCTAGCTGATCACAAACTATGTTATGTTCTATTGCCAAATCCTGATCCATTGCCTGTTACTTCTGGGGGTGGTAGTAAATTGTGAGGCAGTCTCATTTTTGGCTCCATAAACCTTTAAAAATTTATATTTTTCTATAGTCAAATGCAAGTCTGATCAATGAATAATAGCACTGTTATATCTGAGTCAGCTATCTATTTCTTATGGATTAGTAAGGATTTTGAATGTCCACAGCACCTAACACAAAATATCACCTTTCAGTATGAGAAAACACAGTGCTAAAATTTCATGTGCTTGTTTCGGCTTGGGCTGAATCATTGCTGTTTTAAGACTAGTCATATATTTGTGGTCTTCCTCACTCTTGTGCTTTCCTATCCTTCTCTTCACTCTAGTTATTGCTGTTCTAACTTATGTTTCTGCTTTCCCTAAAACTCAAGACACCCAAGAAAATGCTATTGGTAGCACACCTGTGAGGGCTCTCAGACAATTACATCTTTCTTTTAGATATTTTTATGCCCTGGAGTAATCTTGAAATATGAAATAATAGTGAATGCTTATGGATAAATTCTGCTGTCTTTATTATAGACTTGGGAGTAGGAGACAATGCACGCCGTGCTGATCTGTTTTCTCTGTGACAGATTTAGGTCTGCTCTGTGAGAAACTTTGATTTCCCATTGTAGTTTGCTCACCCTTCCTCAGGAGTTGTAGGAGGATGACACAATTTCAGTGGCATCCAGACTTCCTGGTGGCTCTGTGCCTGGCTGTGCTGCAAGAACCCAATGTGGTGCTTAGGCCCTATATGGAGATAATGTCTAGTGCTGTAATATATAAGGCTATATGCTCACAAATGGAACTTACTCTTTCTACACATGTAGAATAAAAATCCTATTTTCTCCTAGAAATTGTTAAAGTCAAATCCTAGTTTTTATAGCTACCCTGGCTACTTGCTTTCCATGCAGAAGTATTATTTTCTGATGGTGTTTTGTCAGTCTCTTAAATTCTTTCAACATTTTCTATCTTTCCATTACTCCTTGCATTGCTCCCAACACTGACATTTATATTTTTACTTGGCTTTATTTTATATTCCAATTTAGATCAACTATTACAAAACCATTACACTTGAGAATTAACATTAAATTATTGAATAGAAACATCTGAGAAGAATTTATAGCACATATACATTATCTTCTCATTTGTCTTAATATCTTCCAAAGAGGAAAACAAGGAATTTTGTTAACAGAATTACACTCCACTTAAAGCATTAATTGTAGATCTGTTCTTAAAATCCATAGGACTGATGCAGAAAAAAAAAATAGAAGATTAAAGGGTAGAATTAACCATCTATTCCTCTTCTCTAATTGCCACTAATGAGCTGTTTTCTGTAAGTAATAACCCTTATTCTAAACGCACAGCACACAAAAAAAGACTCCAGAAGATGAGCAGCTGGAGGAGAACTGAGATTTGGATAAAAAGCTGCTCTTTTTCCTGGGAACATCATTGGTCTCTGCAAGGATTTACAATAGAAATTAAAGACTGGAGTAGAATGGGAATAGCAAGAACTTGTATTATTTCCCCATGGCTCAAAAGGACACACACAGATAGGGGACGGATGCTGAGATAGAGGCAAGTAGACAGCCCTATGAAGCTGTAATTTTTCACTAACTCAGCACCTGATATGACAAAATGAATCTATGCTGAAGTGAACAAATATAAGTCATCAAAATATAAAAGCTTTTATGTAAGTGTTGACACCTTCAAATTACAAAAGAACAGATAATCTTGATTATCCCACTGGAATTTTCCATGCCTTAAATCTATCCTTGTAAATGGAAGAAAGGTTGAAACTTAACTTTCACATGCAGACAAGACCAAATCTTTTCTTTATGCCTTGTGATACGACTTTATATTAATAATTAAGGCAGGAAAGCTGCGTGGCTTGTGGCTTTAACTGCCATGTTTTGTTTTGGCATACCCTATGTCATTTTAGGAGGCGTTTTAGTGTGCACAGCTGCACAGCTTGGCTCCAGTGGTAATTAGGCTAGTGTATAAGTGGCAGGCGCTCTCCTGCCTGCAGGCAAAACCTTGAATTTCCTAGGCTATTTGCAGTAGGAATAACTATGGCTTCAGGACCATACTGGCATAGTTATTTCAATAAATCTTGGCTAAAGAGCATTAAACTATCTGCTGGGGCATGTCCTTGATGTTAAATTATCACTTTGTGATTATTCCAATCAAATGAAAAAAAAGTACTTAAGTAAATAACAGTGGTGTCATGAAGTCGTGCCTTTCCTTTGGGCACCAAAGGCCCTTTGCCTGTATGGGTGGTGAGCAGGAACATTCTAGCTAATATCTGAATACTTAAAACGTCCCCATGAATCAGGAAGAAAATCTTTTTAATCTAGCAAAATATACATCTTGGTATAGATATGTATATCTTTCAGCTTATTCAAGCTTTGTAGTGTCTTGTATGTGTTTTGCCAGAGCAGCCACTGCTCTCTACTGCTTTTAGCAATTCACTATAAATAAAATGTCAATCATCAGTGTTAATGTTCCCATATTTATTCTTCCCTGTGAGCAAGTCATTACAGTATGTCTGATTATTAGGAACAAGGAACAAACATTTCCCCTTTGTGAAGTACAGGAAATAATGTTTGGAGAACAATCAAGTCAATTCTCTGTGGAAAAAGAAATGTAGCAAGGGGGGAGAGGCCTGACTTTTTCCAATTAAAAAAAAAAAAAAACTAAAGGGAAGGAAAAACTTATATATGCTAAAAATCATATGTTTATCCAGTGTGACTTCTTTTCTAGAGATGTATTTAATTCTAAAGTATTTTAGATCAACAAGAGGCAAACAAAACACTAGTTTTGAACTGACTACTTTGTTTCCCTTTTGTGAAATTCTAGTTTACATTTGCCTGCTATTGTAAATTAAGTTTTCAGCCAATCATGGGAAAATGTAGGAGCAGCTTGGATATGCAGTTCCCCAGCGCTGTGGCCCTATGAAGGGCCTGTGCCACCTGCCCACAGCTGTGGCTTGCATGGGCTGTCAGCCTGGGAACCAGCCTCACTGCTGGCTCTGACCACAGCACAGCTGCAGCCTTGTAAACATCAACAGTTGTCTTTTCCGGTTCAAGTTTTTCATTTTTATTCTGTATTTTTTCCAATATTTTAAAAAATAAAAAATCCAAGGGGAAAAAATGTAGTGGAGAAAAATGTATGTGAAGCACAGCCATAGGCATCGATTTTGTTGCTGTGACACAATCTGAAATCTTACC
>JAVCKT010098529.1:0-10138 GCA_032273925.1 Rhynchotus rufescens | reverse complement strand
AATGTCCTGCCCTGCTAAAAGACTGCACACCACATTATCAGCGAGCAGCAGCAGCCACCGCCGCCTGTAGACAAGGCTGCCAAGTTTTCTGCTGTGTCCAAGGCACAAATTCCTGCTGACACTGCTTTCCAGTGTTACAGGGCATGGCAATTTCCTCCTTCAGAGGAGGTAATTATAGGACAGCCCAGCAAGTCTGAAACATAGTTAACTACATCTTGGCATTTGCTGCAGTTCAGTCATAACCCCTGCTGCCAGTATACGCTGTTGGAAAGGGGATTCATCCAATAGAGCATTTATCAGAAATGTCTTAGATGTGTCCATAACACTTAAAATAGGGCTTTCTATATGCACTCCTTCAAAGATAAGATCTAAAGCATGGAAGCTTCTTACTATGTTGTTTTTCCACTATTTTCCCCTCAAATTTCTTGTTTATTTGGCTTCATGTATTTTGATTGAAAATTATTTGCTCTTTCTAGATTTCTCAAGTTTTATTTGTATGCCAGCAGAAAGATATCTTGAGAGAAAGAAGAAAGTCTGACAGTCATTCACCTGCACTTCAGCAAACTAAATTACTCCGTTTCTAAAACAATATACCTACAGTAGACCAGATGATTTCAATGGCAGATAGCATAGTTATCACTTGAGCAGCTTCCTATTTTGCTTCTGTTGCTTCCTAAGGTTTCTCCATATTGTCTCCACTCCTAAGTGTATGCTCACAATTAAAACAGCTTCACAAACAAGAGACACTAGAATTCACTGGGAAAAACTTCTATACAAATTTTATTCAAGTCCCAAACTTATGCAGTAACTCTACAAAAGTCTTGCAGTTTAACATGAAGCTAAGGTAACTCTCTGAATACCTTAGGTATAAAAACAGATATGGGAAAGGTTGTTACAATCCCATTTGCCACATACAGGGACACAACTTTCTTTACACATAAGTGTTGGGTATACAGATACATCCAACACTGAGTATTTCAAAAGTCAGAATTAATTTATTTTCAGTTATAGCAAGTGTTTTCCCACTAGCAACAACAATAAATAATCTCTCTATTGAATAAAGTAGAAATTGAGAAAAAGGAAAGCTAAATGACTTACCCCTTGCCCCATGAGAAAGCTGTGGTAGAGGAGAAAATTGAGCCCATCTCCCAAAGCTGGATACCCAGATAATTTGTGATGTAATGAATACAGATAAAGCACTCAGTCCCAGAGAAAACAAGTTTAGAAGAACAAGCCATTACAGAAAAGCTGAAATTTGTGTTTTCAGTAATGACAGCTAACATTAACAGAAGTGGACCAGAAAATGAATACAAACACACTGCAAACCAGAGCTAGTTTTTGTGCCTCAACTTGAGGATTCTCCCAATAGGCAAAGAAACTGAGAACAGCAGCAGGGCCTTCACTCTGGTAGCCCTGCAAGATAACGTGACAGCATCAAACAAATACTCACTCTTGTTAAACTTTGCTAGACCTCAAGAGAGGAAGGATAATGCAAGTGTGATAAAACCAATGTAAACATTTGTTTGCTCAAATCCTTCTGTATCAGATTTCTCAAAAGTTTAGCACACATTTCCAAGCTTTATATTGAAGTAAAAGCCTCTATGCTATCATCACACCAGAGATTACAAGCAGGCTTTCAGCAAGTAGTAGAAGAGCAAACAGCCAGAAAAGATCACCATGATTTATTACACAGGCATCATTATTTCAATGTGACACAGACATAGATTTTTAACCTATAGTAATAAAACTTCCTGCTCTGGGAATTTTTATATTTCTGTTGAAGAAAACAGACTTACATTTTTGCCTCTATGGAAATAATGTCCTGTACATTATTGACAGATTATTTGCTTGTACATTACTTTAGTGTTTTTTTATGCAGGACCAAGACTTTTTATAAGGATGATTAAATATATTTATACAATTCTGCCTAAGAGGATCATAAGAATTTTTTTTTTTTTTTTTTAAATTAACAACCTACTCCCAATAGTCCTGAGAGGTAACAAATGGATCTTATAAGCACTTTTGAATCAGAATTACAGCCACTGCAAACTCAATATCTCTCATAACAGCAAGAGCATCAGAGGGGAAAACATCAGGAACAGGTCTTGTTGTCTGAAAATCAGCAGAGCCTCTGCAAGTCTCAGCCATCAAAATAATGCCCAGGCAGCATGCTGGGATATTTGTGTTGCCAGCTAGTTATTATGATTTACTGCAAAAAATGGGACCACAGACAAAGCAATTCAATCAAATCATACTGCGATAGCTATTGAAACCCCATTGCACAGCTTTTGCTTTTTTCCCCTCCAAAGTCTGCAGAGCTGTTGCTTATGTTTTCTCAAAACACATGAGGGAGAAAAGATTCTGATTGTGCACACCCATGGCTTTGCTTGTGTTGTTTTCCCTCTTTTTTCCTTTAAAGTGTGCTTCAATAGTTTCCATCAAGAAACAGCACTAGAAACATTCACAATAATGAAAATGATAATAAAGCCAGAATATTAGGTATTTCTACCACTGCAGCTTGCAGCCTCTGGTCACACTCAACACAAAGCCCTTCTTATGCATGTTTACTGCTCAGATTTCACCATGCACTCCTGCTTTCATCAACTGATTAAAAACATCAGTCCTACCAAGCTTCCATCATATTCAGGGTTTTGCTACTGCCAGTCACTGAGCCATAAGAAAAGCATGAACAGGGAGAACTAAGAAATCACACTGCTCATGAGGAATATTTTACTTAAACAGATGAATACGAAATGCATTATTTCTAAACGCCCTTAACTCATTGTCATCATGCTACACCAGGCTCCAGATATTGCTCTGTGGCCAGGAGCGCCTTAAGCTTCCCAGCAGCAGCAAATACAGCAAATTGCCTTGACAGAGCAGAGTGGCACAAGTTACTGTTCTTCCATTACCATGAAATGATTAAAGATCATTTTCTTATTAAAATTTCTTCCAATGGATCACCTTACCAAACTTGTCATTTAGCTGTTAAGCTGCACCTAGACTTTTACTTCTGTAATGGCAGTTTGATAAAAGCTCTGTTTCCCTTGTAACAAAAGTTCTTTAAAAATGGGTGAAGTCACTTACAGGATAGAAACATTGCTTTCATTTAAGAGATCTCAAATCTAAAGATCTATAAGTCTGTGATAATTGTGGTGAGGAACTGTTTTAAAACAGATCCTCAAGTCACAGGAATGCTGTCCAAAGCCAACACCCAGATAAAACCCCAGAAGAGGCAGCAGCTGGGCCCTACAAGCCAGAGGCCTTTCTTCAGGTTCAAGCAGTCATCAGCATTGGCATCCAAGAGCAGGAACATGGAGGTCAGCTGCTTTCTTCCGCCTTACTCAAATAAAAGGCCTCCCTCCAACATTAGACAGAGGCAACCAAACCTCTGAAACACACAGGTACCTCCTTTAAAAAAAAAAGGAGAAACATGACTAAAGTGAGACAGAGGACACACAACATTAAATACGAAAGCCAGATTCAGGCTGCTGCTACATCCCAAAAACTGGGAGTATAATTAGTTTGATTCAGCACTGCATTTTTGTACGTGACCACAAACCTTCTAAGCAGAATGTAGACTAGCAGGTCACCATAGTAAGTGAGTTACCTTTATCTGCAGGTCATTTCACTTCTCACTACTGAGGCACTCCTAAAATAGTCCTATATTCCTCTGCATAAGGAAATCGTACTTTCTGTCATCTATGTGTAATAGAAAATTCTAGAAAAGTTATTAGTTCCAAAGCATTATTTCTATCAAAGTTGTTAAAAAAAGTTTAGCTTTTCACTGCCATTGCAGTTAAAAAGTTACTTGAGGGACAACCATGTGAACTTCTGGTTGAAGCCAAGTTGAAATACTAATGCTAAGATCTGGAATTCTTCCATTCTTCTAGCAAGAAGTGGTCCTTCAGAACTTAACTTGTCAAAATTAGTTGAAAATTATTTTATGTAATAAGTAGCAAGGGCAGAAGGCCTCCAAACTAATATGAAATATTCTTTCCCCACTATACACATCAAGGTATTACTAACATGGTTAATTAAATCATATCATTTACATAGCTTTCTGTAGTAAAATGCTAATATTTTAGTCTTGCACTTAATTACCAACTATCACACCTTTATTTGACTATATACACACACACACTGCATTTATATTTCCAAATGGATGCATACTGCAAGCATACAATCAGCACAAGAACCAGGGAAGGACAGCAACTGCTGAGGACAGCAAGTTTTAGCTTTTTCCAGACCATATACTCCTAATGTTTCTACAAAAGAATATTATCTTCAATATTCTTTCTCTGTGAGTTTCTGGAGTTCAGAAAAGCAGTCCTATTGGCAGAAGTACCCTATCTGAGCACCCATCACTGTTTAACACCAGTTTAAAACCAATGGTTAGATATAGTACGAAGACTTTTGATCTAAAGGAAGAAGGTTAAGAATTGGATAATACTCAGGAATAGGCCAAGGAGGGACTGAAGCATCAGACCTAAAAGTGCTGAAAAATCTGCAGCATGTCTTCAAACAAACACTCAAACCTCTGATGAATAACAAGAAACAAATAATATGCTGTGCCTATTCTTTTTAAGTAAGGCTGCTAAAGAAGAGCCCAGAAATTACAGCCTAGTGAGATTCATTCTATTATGGAGTAAATTGATGGAGAATCTAATTAAAGATAAAATAGCAGAACAGTTGGATAAATACAACTTGATAGGCACAAGCCAGCATGGGTCCCATGAGGGGAACAAAGAAAAAAATCCAAACATCCTTATTCCCTTAGCCCAATAGTCATTCTTCTAAAATACATATAGAAAGGAGGGAGGAGGGGGCAACTAGATGAAGGTGGACTTTATTAACTTCAATTTTCAAGTATAATTAGATTTTTCCCCTAACAGAGTATTACTTTTTTAAAAAATATACATATGATATTAATTATTTAGCTTTATATCACCAGCTGTGTAGTAGGTAATTTTCTAAGGAGCAAATATCTTGATTTAGAAACTAATTAAGTAATCAGAAATAAAGTTTAAAAGTTATTCCTCAAAACAACCAGAGCCATTTTTTAAATAGAAAGTCTCAAGGGTCTACACAGCTAATGATTTGGAAGGGGAAATAGCTAGCAAACGGATGGCATTTCCCAGCAACACCACATTGTTTCCATTACAAAACGTTACAGTGATCTGAGCAAAACCCCAGACAGCATCTCAAATGCACACAAGGAGACTGAGCAACACTATGCCCAGTAAAAATATAACTTGTCTGCTTCAAGAGGTGCACAGCAAACATTTATACTTCACCCTTCCAGCGATCCCTGGCAACCAGATCCCCAAGTTTGGCTGTAATCACAACAGACACGTGCACTGTCACACACAACAGACCTTTATTTTACACTGCTGCTCAGTCACTTTTGAAACTTCACATCCTTTTAGCATGCAAACAGGAAAAAAAATGAGTAGATATTGATCAATGACCTTTTCTCACATGATTCTATAGGTCTTCAGCATATTTGACTCCCAAGTTGAAGGCTTAGCTATATAATCTTACCTCATATAAACACTGCAAACAGCAAGAGATCTTCAATAACTAGGGCTGGATTGGTGAACTTGAGTACCAGTCATCTGCCTTTCCTCTCTTACAGGAGGAAGGATGCCCAGGTAGGCTTTGACTCCAATTGAGATATAAACTGACTCTCTCAGCTAAGCCAGCAACAAGGGTAGTGGATACAACATAAGAGCCCTTCATTGTGCTGTACCAATATGTGCCAGGTAGCAAATGCTCCTCTTATTCAGAAAGCTTCCTTTTAGAGAATAACTGTAGTTATAGTTTTTTTTCCAAAGACTGGAGTACTAGTATATTTATCAAGAAATCACCTTACAAAGTCTTTGGAAGAGCTTTTTTTTTTAAAAAAATTGTCACTAATGAAGCCTACTTTAGCTGTATATGATTAAAATGATCCTATTTTATACATAAACTATCACTTAGATCTCCATTCTCCACAGATGAGTTAACTGAGTAGAAATGCCTGTAAACAACCAGGAGGGCCTATAGGTGAGTCAGCACAAGGCCAAGTGAACAAGTTACAACTGAACTGAAACCACTTGTCTCCTCACACTTGTCACTATTTCCTCTCTTTTGTATAAAGGGCCTGTTCAGCAAGCATTTTTCTCTTATGTTTGTGAATAGATTCTTCACTATTTCTTAAAAACCTCACCAACTTGATTGCATTGTATTTTTCCCTCTAATGTTTGTATTTTATGTAAAAGCCAATAAACCAAAATAAATTTCCTGGACTAAAATATGCACTGTTTTGGAGCATTATAGACTAGTCATCAGCAAAATATTTTGCTTACTCAGAACCAGCACCTGAGTTTTTTTTATAGAATGTTCAATTCTGCCTCCCCAAAATGCTGTTACACTATCCCATTTTGGACGTGGCAAAAAACGCTAGAGGAAAAAAGATTAAGTACAATTATCTTCTCCCTTGTTTCTTTCAAAATTATGAAGTTTCTTAATTTTCTGAAGCATCCAGCAAATAAAACAAGTCAGCATAAGATTCAAGACTATTCCTGGCATTCCTCATATCACAGCACTAACCTCAGCCAAGCTGAAAAGCAGGGATTTCAGTCTCATGTAGGCAAGGCACAGACCTGCCATTAACACCTGATGTCATCTAGCCAGCCAGCAGTGTATGCAACAGATCCGTGGTCTCCAAGTCCACAAAGGACAAGTTGATCCATGACAGGCACTGCTAGATTGATCCTAGAGGTTTCCTCGCGGTTAGCTGCCCTACCCAAACTGGTGGTTGAATAGAGCCAGAACTGCAACCCTACATCACTGAGCCCTTGCGTTACCTTTCTCTGATCCTGCACAAGGTACATATAGACACATTTACATGTTTCAATGGTACTTGGAGGAAACAACACATTTCAGATCCCTCTTTTCAAAGCTGGTCACAGTTATGTGAGTCAAAGAGAAGCTCTGCAAGCTCTTGGTTCAATCAGGAGATACTTGTCACATTGGGAGAACCCACACTGCCAATTAAAGTCCACATGGAAGGGAAGGAAGATTCAAGTGCTTTTAATGGGACTGCCGAGTCTTCAGGAAGACACGTCTGCAGCACTCCCTGGAGGGAAATACAGAGCATTGAAAGCCCTTACTCAGCAGCATCCATAAAAAAAGGCCTGTGGATCTGTATCAGCATCATACCCTGATTATGCCACATCACACAGCGTAACAGTGTAGTCTAGGGTGCAGCTGACTTAACTATGTGCTGATGCAATGAAAATATATAAGCACCAGCAGGGTTTAATATTTCTTATTTTGGAAATGTTACAATTCTATTCACATATCAAAGCATGCTATGTGTCAGACTGTTCCAAAGAACCTGATTGCAGAAGAAATATGGAAAAAGAATGCTTTGTTTTTTCCCCCCACCATTTCTCTAAAACATAAACTCAAAATGAAAAAGAAAATGAAATGGCACAAATAAAAGCATAAAAACTCTTCTGAGCTGTAACGTTTTAGAAAACTTGATACAGACAGCATAAAAACTTCAAGATGGCTGAAGGATCTAGAAATAAAACAAGCACCGATGTGCATTTTTGCTCAGACAAGCTTGTGACAAAGTATGCATGGTTCAAACTCACTCAGATTAATGGCAGGACATGTTTTGGAAGTCAGTCAGAAAAAGTGTATAGGAGAACCCTCTCTCATAGCTTTCCTTCTATAAAAAGCAGATCTTGAATATGAAAGTCAAGATACTCTTACAGCCACCACCTCCCAAAGGAAAAAACAGAAAAACAAAACACTAGAAGAAAGCCCTGTACTTATCCTAGGGAGTTTCTTTTACATGCAAAATCCGTGCTCTCTCTTCCCTCCCCCTCAAAAAAAAAGATGAAAAGAGTTTAACCAAACAAATTATGTATTTTAATCCTTCTTAAATACTTCACTATTGTTCTTCTACAGGTACTACTCAATGGGGATGGAATACACAAAGCATTTAACTGTTAGCCACTTCTACATACTGGCATGGCTAAAGCTCCATCCCTCTTGCACATCAGTTCAGCTGTATGCAGAGCCCAGATGTTTCTGTAACTGAATTGGGCACTCCAAGGATAACATTGCTTTTGAAAGGAAGGAGATTTTTAAGTAAAAAACATGCATCATACATCCCAGTCAATAATTGTTTGAAAAGAAACATCAACAGCTTGAGATCCCTTCTAGTATTCCAGCTTTTCCATGCCCCCCCAAAAGTACTTGTCACCAACTCCTTCCCATCTCTCCCCAAGAAAGGGAAAGATGACAACAACAAATATCACCCAACTACTTAGTATTCACGTACAGCCTCCGGGTCTCAGATATTTTGCAATCACTTAACTTTGCTTTTAACATGTATTATTAATTGCCTCTTTTAAGTCTAATTTGTCCTTCAAAATCTAGTTTACATCTCAGGTCTTCAGCAAGGAAAAACACTTTTTTTTTTTTTTTGAGAGCAATTTACAGGATTAAGATGTCACTCAATAACATTTAGCACTTAAGTTATCTGTTCTCTTTAATACTTTAAAAATTATTAAAGCAAAGCAGTAAAATTATATAACCACTAACCATAGCTGAGATGTTTTGTCCCTCATGCTGTAACAGTAATAATAAAAGTATAAAAACACTGAAACCAAGTTTTCAGAGTGGTGAAGATATCAGTGCAAAGCAAGTTTAGCTTCTTTCTCTAGCACTGAATTTCTGAAAGGATTTGACTTAAAAGTAGTTATCTTTTGATCCAAGATAAAATTCTGACAATTTCACCTGGGATTGCGCATGGATGAAAGGAGGCTCTGAGGTGCATCAGCATTAGTATAAGTTGGCTATGTACGAATTCCATGATACAAAAAGATCAAAGAAGAAAAAAAGTAACTTGGCTTTTTGTTTAACAGTAGCAATTAAATATGTAAATCATAAGCATAGCAGATATATAGGAGAAAGTTATTTGAATTTGAAAACATGAAGAACAACATTTTAAAACATTACTCCCCCCCTTCACTCCAAGATACTAAAAACAAAACAAGAGAAAAACTCAAAAGAATCTCAATGTATTCCCAAAGTCATAGAAAACTTCCAGAAACCAACCCAAAAAAACACCTAAGAAACTCATGGAAGTGTCATGTGGGCATGAAATTGGCCTTGGCAATCAAGTCATCCACAGGGAAACACACACAATTTTAAATGCATCATCCTATTAATTATGAGGAAGAACTGACATCATAAAGGTTCTTATGTTAATTTTCTAAACCAATAAGAAATAATCACAGTAAGTTATTCAGGGGTGTTACCAAATCCATATAAGAATCCTTTATAGGTCATTCAGAAGCCAATAGAAGCCCAAGTTCTTGCATTAGGCCTCAATATTTTGGTCAGTGTTTCCTTTCAATATATTTTAAAACAAACATGAGGTTTTCCAAAAATAATCACAAGTAAAATAGTAATAACCTTAGTGTTGTTGAGTACTATACACTGTAGAGTCCACATTAAGGGAATACAGACTAACAGATCCAAGAATCTAATGCTGGAAGAGCACAGGAATCCCTAAATTAGTTTACTGAAATAAAACCCAGGAAGAGCAAAGAAGTTAGCTGAAGTCCAGTTAAGCTACATTTTCTCCATTTCTTAAAAATGTTAAGGAAAAGCTGACAGAAAACCTGCTGCCCTTAGAAAAACATCTTAAAGGAAGCCAAGCCACTGAAGCACCACACAAGCTCCATAAACAAGGCAGAAGTTGACTAGTGCTCCCTGCTCACAGCCTTCAGTGAGAAGCCTAAATACTCAATAATCTCAACTCAGGTAATTCTTATTATGTTCTTTGGCAGACTTGTCATGCAAAACTAGCCACTTTCAACACATTCAACACTGAACATTTCAGGAGCTCAGAAAGAGCCCCCCCAACAACAAACTCCCTCCAGAAAGTTCCAACCCTGCCCACAAACCAAGGAACTCCAGCCTCTTTGCCCAGAAGCCCGACTCCTCTGAACAGCCAAGACAAAGTATGTACAAATGGGCCCTTGGAGCTCAGCTCTATCACCTTAGCTCATTTGCAAAGGCTCTAGCAACACAGCAAAAGACCAAAGAGCTCCTAAACCATCTTCACCTA
>JAVCKT010098528.1:0-10670 GCA_032273925.1 Rhynchotus rufescens | reverse complement strand
CTGGGTGTCCCTGCTTGAGCAGGAAGGTTGGACTAGATGATCTCTAGAGGTCCCTTCCAACCTCAACCATTCTGTGAATCCTGTTGTCACTCTGAGGTTGACTTTCTGCCTGTTACGGAGCGCTGCCTCTCCGCACCCTTCAACGTGTCCGCGTGTGAATCCTCATCTCCTCAAGGGTGGCAGGAGGAAAAGGTTCTGCAGAGCTCCCCGTGTCCCTCGGTGCACTGCAACCGCGCGAGCCTTTTAAAAATAAAACCCAAACACAAGTGTGTCTTGGCCTGGCAGCGCTTGCTGCGGTTAGGAACATTTGGGAAGAATTAGGGAAAAACACCAGGCAGAAAATCCGCGTGCGGAGCGGTTGAGGGATTTGGGGGCACGCGCTGGATCTGCACGCCTGACCGTACTGGCGGGCTCCCGCGCGTATGTGGTTTCCCGGGAAAAACAGTGGGATTTGGGCAAAATCCCTCCGCGGTGGGAGGCGTTTGCGGAGGCTGCCGGCCTCCACTGCATCTCCTTGACCTCCTGCTGCTTCAGGGCTTTGGAGCCGGGCTCGTGTTTCGACACTGGCCGGAGTTAAATCCCGGTGCTCCGTGGGGCCCTGTGCCGGGGAGGATGGGGAGGTTATTCCCGGTGTCCCTGGAAGACCGCGTGGGTGGGGAGCAAGAGCCTTCCTAGGTCACGGCAGCTGCTTTGCGCTCCTGGTAATCGTCTCCCAAGAATATCCGCCGCGTTGGCAGCTGGGCACCTGCAGCGAGGACCATGGGGTGCCCTTCTCTCCATGAGACCTTCCTCCCCAGGATGGGAAGGACGCTGAGGTACGAGCGACCTGGATCCTGTCCCATCTGCGACATTCCCAGTGAATTTGTTGCTTTCCTCCTTCCTGGCACTCTATCCTCATGCTTATTCCGAAGAGCAATTCTCCCCCTTGCCCGGGTGTCTTTTCCTTGAGGTTCTCAGCTTCTACGTGCAGCCTGGCCTGAGCCTGCTGAGATAGGACCGCTCTTATTCTACAGCGCGTCCAGGATTAAAATCAAAGCCTGGGGAATATTATATAACAACACGGTTCTTTTTCCTGCCAGGATTTGGGCAAGATGCTGCTTTGATCGCTTGCCCTGGGCAGGATTTGCTGTTTGGAAGCATCTCCAGGGGGTTGTGGAGGGACGGACTGAGCAAAGACCCCTAAGGTGGCATTTCTGGAGCAGACTTGAGGCAGCTCCGTCTCGGCGAGTAGAGTCCTAATTGAGCGGTGCGATTAAAATCGAACAGTGGGCAGGAAAAGCGGGCAGGAATCTCTTAATTATTTTTAATTTCAGGCAAAAGTGGCTTTCTTCTCCCCCCTGCTCCAACCACAGAGGGCTTTGGTTCCTCCCTTCACCTTCTGTGCCATTTTGAAGAGCTGCTGTTGAAGCTGTCAAAGCTCCCGGCAGCTCTGCCGCACGGCTGCGAGCAGAAATTGCAAATGAATCCATCACCCCCGCTTTCATTTAGAAACCTTTCTCTTCTCCTCCTCCTCCTCCTAGCCCCGCGTATCTAATCTCTTAATGTCACCTTAGTAATGGAGAGCGGAGTGCGACGCTTCGGCGCAGGATATTGTCTCCTCCGTGGAAAGCAGGGTGAGGAATGTGCTTGAAATGCCCTTCCCTCCCTCCCCACCCCTCAAAACCCTTGGGATTTAAACAATAACTTTGCATATTTTCTATCTTAGACTTTCTGTTTTAGAAGGAAGATCTCTTGATTTTTTTTATTATTTTTTTTTCCTCGTTCAAGGTAAATAATGTGCCTGGAAGTTCAAACCATAGCAAGGGCCTCTGCAGTAATTATTTCTTGTCAGGCTTAGGCTGGCCCAAACAGTGCACTTTTCTTCGAGCTACATGGAGAAAGGTGCATGGACAGGAGTTCTCATTACAAACAGCAGCAGAATTAGCCTCTGTGGGAAGGAAAGGCTCAATCTAACGGTGGTGAGTGGGGCTTTTAAGCCAACGCCTGCCTTAAAATCTGTTTTAGGGGCTCAACAGCATGATCATGACCACCTTTCTCAAGAATAAATTGCTTGTTGGTAAGTCCCTGCATGTCTGTGTTGCTTCTAGTAGTGGGGACTGTCTTGGTAGACAGTGACCAGGAGCCCTAGGTACCTGCTGTGACCTTCTCCACCCTCATTCTCCCTTTCCCATTTTTTCCCCCATATTGTGGAATGGGCTTCCAAGCTAAGTGTCCTAACAAGAGGAGCTCCCTTCTTGTCTCAACAGCATCAAGAAGCAGGAGTAAGCCTGTTATATAATATATACCTACAATATATTATAATCCTTTTATGTTGGAGGATGAAAACTCAGACCTGGGAACAAGGTTGACTCTTTGCAAGCTTCAAGTAGAGCATGGGATGAGGCTGAAGGGTGCTCGAGTGGAGAAGACTGCAGAAGGCATTAGGATAAACACAGTGGGGGAAACAGGGTGGTTTTGTTGTCTCTACCCTCCCATCCAGTTTCTTTGGTAAAGGCAACTCTCCAAACGGGAGGCTGATGCAAACCCTTGGTTGAAACCAAGCTCGGGGCGCAGGAGGAACAGGTTTGGTGGCAGCACCTCCGCTGTGTGATGATGCTTCTCTGTGTAGGAAGCATCCGATCCAGATCTTCAAGCCACATGAGTCTCACCGGGGCTGCTTCCTTTGCCCTGGCTGCCACTGCTGATACATGTCCTTTGGAGTGTCACAATCACAGATGGTTCGAGGTGGTTCCTCAAAACATAAAGGAGTGAGTGGCTAGAGACTGTGGGCAGTGACTCTCTGGTTTTGGCTGCAGTGAAGAGTCTTGCTTGAGCTTACCTGAATATGGATGAGCTTCCTTCAGCTCTTGCTCATTCATGGAGCCTTTTTCTGCAGCGAATTGTAGCCCCTTATAAGTGAACGGAGAGGATTTGTGGGTATCTGAGTAGTGAAGCGTCTCTGCTTTTAGCAAATGGGGAAAATAAGGAAAAAAGAAAGAAAAATTCAGTGTGTTTTTGGCATGCTTCCAACATTAGACCTCTGTCTACAGCTAGAATGCAGGATGGAAGACATCTAAAAACATCCTTGTAGGTGAAACTGTCTAAATTTTCCTCTTAGGGAGAGAAAATATCTTTCCTTAAGGCTTTTAATGAGGGAGAAAGCAACCTTTGCTTAGCAAGAACACCTACATATTTGTAGTGGTAGAACTTGCTTTATAGGCCCTGTATCTCATAATATAGCTGCGTGCTTCAAAGCACCCGACCTGTAGCTGATGACAACAAGGTGGGACTGCAGAATGGGAACCTACTTTGTATTAGTAGGGAGAGCTGCAACCGTATCCACAGCTGCCTGGCCAATCAAACCTGAAATGAGAATATTTCGGTGTTGGCACCGCAGGGTTAGATGCTCCAAGTTGGTTTCAAGGCTAAATAGCCTTAGCTTCAAGAGAAATGCTTTTCTGTTTCAGATCCCACCGCCCGGACTTGTGTTTTGATTCCTTTGGTTGCTCGCTGGAACAGAAATGAAAGGCACGGAAGAGCAAAACGAGGAAAATTATGGAAAAGGAAGGGCTGTGAGGTCCACAGCAGGTGTATTTAATATGCTAGGGCCACAATGAGAGCAAAAATGTCCTGGAGCTGAGTGATTTTCTTCTGTTCTGGAGGCCTGGCAAGCTGGGAAGCAGTGTGTGCTGGGGAAGGCTGCAGATCTGTGCAGGGAAGTAATTAAAGATTATCAGCAACTCCTTTATGTCTCCCTCCACCCTTATTGCTAGGATATGAGCGCTGGCTTTCTCTTTGCCTTGTGCTTCTCGCACTGATGCTGTGTGGTAGAAATCCTTTGAATCTCAAGATTATTATCTCAGGTTCCTCAGCTCTCGGCCCAAGGTGGGCCATTGACCATCGTGCTACTCTTTTAATCATGTCTCCAATCATTCAGCATAATTTTATGTGGCTGCCCAGATCTTGCCTAGCAGCAGAATATTTTCAGAATATTTTTCTTTTTTTTAATAAAATGCTGTCTTAGCTCTAGAATATTTTTTCCTCTTCAGTATATTGACAACTTCAAAATCAGGCCTGTGAGCACTGGCTTTCAGTTCAGGCTTCATGTAGGTGCTTCACTGAAGGATTTGGCCCTTTTTTGAGAATATCTGGGCCCTATTTTGGGAATATTCAGACTGTGCTGAGATTACGGTGTCAGCATGGAAGAGGTTTGGGAAGGGGAAACAGGATTGCTTCAATTTTCTTGCTTTAGATGCATCTTGAATATTCTCTAATGGACATCAAATGTTTAAGCCAGCACGTTGTAGGGTTAGGAGTTTTCTGGCAAGTTTTTCAGTGGTTTTGCTCAAAGATTTTCCCTGCTGCGAGTCTGGAGCTGAAATGAATGAAAATTAGCCTGCTTCCCTTGTGTGCTTGTAGGATTAGGGCATGTAGCTTGTTGCAGTTGTGGTATATTACAATATATCATGCTTAACCTTAAACATCTACCTTAGGTAGGCCTAATGGAGGCCTTGAAACCCTGTTTGAGGGGAGATGCCCAAGATCTGCTGCTCTCTAGACTCGAGCTAAGTCATGGACTCAGAGGACTAAGAAGCTGATGCGAAATTGGTTATACCACGTTGAAACAGAGGTCTTCCAGGATCCAGCACCAAGTGGACTCTGACTAGAGTTGAAACCCTGGGGCTGGGGCTTTAGGTGGCTGCAAATGGTGTAGTGCCATAGTGGCCTTGACCACAAAGGGACCAGGTTCTGGTAGGCTGGGGAAAAAAGAGGTTAGCATTTTTGGTGATCCAACAGATCCCTGCTACATACCTCGTCTGAGCAGAGCGCATGAGCTTAAATGCCTCTGAGGTGACTATCTCTTACTAGTGTAAATAGCTGTATCTTAAATATGTGGCCTTTATTTCCCCGTTCCCCAAGTGCTCTCTTGATCCTACATTTTTGCTGAAATATAATTGCTCTTCTGTGAGTACAGACTGCTGGAAGAGCTTTATCCTGGAGCTATGCGCGGGCTGGTTGTCTCCGTCTTTTCAAGGTTGCCTTGGTGGGAGGGAAAAGCAGGGCTCCTTCCAGGAGGAGAAGATTCCTTTCCCTTGCTAGTGTGGACACGAGGTGGAAGGTACAGTGAATCTGTGGACCAGGTAATTTGGGCCGTAGCATTCAAACATATATGCGCAGACTATGTTTAACGCTTAGCCTAGCTCCTAATATGAAATGAGCCTCCTCCTCAAGAAGAGAAGGAATTGGCTGCCCTAGGAAAAAATCCAATTAACTTCAGTGGTCAAGGACAATCCATTAAAAGCTGTTCTCTCAGATCATAAAGCTCCAACAGCATCTGTCCATGTCTCTTTATGTTAAACCATTGCTGTTGGAGCTAGTTTTAACCTAACTGGTGTTAACCTAGTGAGAGATGAGGCTATGTGAAGCTTTGAGGCTATTTTTGACTCTTGCAGCATTTCTTGCCATGGTGAAGGACCCATCCATTTCAAGTCCATGTAATTTCTTCTTCCAAAACATCCCGGGATTTAGACTGGTCATAGAAAGGCCAAAAATATCCAAGGGGATTTGGGGCGAGGGGTATGTAAACCACAAAGATCAGGTAAAGAACAAAGGGCAGCAAGTGGAAGATAGGAAAGATAGGAGCAATAAGTGCAATAAGTGACTTGAGTCTTATTTGTATATAGGCCCTTAAGTAGTAGGATAATACAGTATCCTGGGAAGATGAGCTTTATTGGCAGTGCAGGAACGTGGTGGAGGAAAAGGGCATAACTGCAATGTTAATAGAGAAGGACATGAACGAGCAAGAGGAAAAATGGATGTGAAGGAAGGAGAGGATGCTCTAGGCGACGCATCAAATTCGCGTGCGGCGCGAGGGGCAGAGACTCGTTGATGGTGATAAGGAGTGAAGCGGAGAGCGGGCACGGTGAGGGGGCAGAAGGAAGGTCTAAGTGGTTGCATTGAGGACGCTGGAAGCACTTTATTTCCCCCAGGACTACTGGGTTCCTAAATAACATTTGTAGGGAATCTAATCTGTACTTCCTTGTTTAGTGGGACTCTGGGTGAAGCCGTTTGGGTGGCAATGAGGAATGTGACAGTATTTCAGCACAACTGAGCTCATTCGGAGGAAATATAGCGAGAGTTAATGTGCCTTCCATTTTTAGCTGCGCTTGTCCTGGGATGTCACATCGTTAGGAAGGTCTCCTAAGATATTGAGTTAGACAGCGCACAAATACCGGTTGCAAGAGGTGCTGATTTGCCTTAACTAGTAGGATCTAGACTGGACTAGACAGTCTGTAGACAAGTCACAGAATGGTTGAGGTTGGAAGGGACCTCCAGAGATCATCTAGTCCAACCTCCCTGCTCAAGCAGGGACTTGGATGGGTCTTCTGGAGTAGTGGCAAATAATTGAACGTAGCAACAAAACTGTGAATATGAAGCCTCTTTTGAATCACTAAGGCTCAAAATAATCTGACTTGGACAAATCGTCCCTTAAATAGTACTGTTTATTTAGGCGTGAAAGGATTGGAAATGATGCAAAGGGCGATTGCTTCCTAAGCTAAGACTGTAGAAGACTTCAGCTAAAGACAAGACGATTCCCAAACTTTGCCCATCGAGAAGAGCTGTCCAAGCAGGGAGCAGCACGGGCAGAAAAACTGGTGCCAGTATTTGCTCCTCTGCAGCCACATCTCCCTACATGGACAGCACAAGGGACGTGGCCAACTCGATGCCACCACCCTGGGCAATGCCAGGGTCAGGACCCGGCACTGTCACAGGGCTAGAACTAGCTGTGCTTGAGGCACTTCTTGTGCCCTTTTATATCCCCAGACTACTGCTGATAATACAGTTGGCTTTCCTGTCAGAAAAGCTGGTGGTTCTGGCTGTTCTGTCTGCTTTGCATATCCAGAAAATTCAAAAATTCGGGTCGGGAAGAGGGGTTGTGATTGATCCCAAGTAATTGAGAGGGAAGCAAGGTGTGCATTAATCAAGGACCGAGAGGCTGAGGGTGCAAAGGACCCGTCCAGGTTTGGAGAAGTCCTCGGATGGATGGAGGATGCCATGGAACAGAGCAGCTCTCCCTGACCCACCCTTCCCGACGAGCAGTTCTGTAGACAAAGTTCTGCCTCTAAATGTTTTATGGGCAGTCAGAGCTGAAAGCTGAGATGGCAGAAGGCAGCAAATGAGACCTTCAAGTAACAGTATCCAACCGTCACCAAAAAAAAAAAAAAAATGCAATCAAGGGATTCATAGGTAGAAGTCAGATGCTATCTGAAAATGTTATTTTTTTAAAAATATGGTATTAAGCATCCTGTGTGTTACGAACACTTGAAGTGAATTGGCACAGCAGTGCCAATTTGGTTTGGTTTTATTTTTTTTCCCAGCCTTGACTAAAAGGTTTGCCAGAATGAAGAAGGAGGGGGAAAAGCAGAGGGCTGTAATGCAAGTGGAATTATTTGAAGGTGAAGTGTCTTTGTTGCTTTAGAAAATCCATCGCCCCGAATCTATAGCAGTCGCTCTACTGCGCGGGCAGAATGGGTGAGACTTAAACTGACAAAGCGGAGCTTGTTACGTGCTGGGCTTTGCACTCACTGCTTTGCTTGTAGGTGCTAATCAATACCGGGGGAGGAAGATTAAAACAAAGCTCTCCTGAGGCTGCTTGGAACTGGAGCCTCACACTGCTGCTTTCCTAGGCGAGTGTTCCCTGGCCTTTCATAAGGACTAAACGCTGCCTTTCAGAGCGAAGCCGTTGAGATGCATGGGGTATTTTTGGCTACAAAAGATAATGAAGTCTTAATGCAGCAATCCATTTGATACGGGGAGATCAAACGATACAAAGAACTCGAGCTAAAAATCCGAGTGTGACGGGACACAAATAGAAATGACAAAGTGCGTGGGAGCTCATCTGCTAGGCGTTTGCTGCCAAGCGGTCCTTTTGTCGCAGGAGCTGGGACATGAGATGGGAGGGCAGCTTGAAGCAAGGCCCTTAAACGAGGAAAAGGGATGGGAAGGATTCCAAAGAGCCTCCACAGAGGAAGAAGAAAAAATCTGGCATCTCAGTGCTTTGCAATTGCTTCTCATACTTTTCACGGCTTTATTAGGCTTCCAGGGAGAGGTAAGGTGCTGTTGTGGGTGTCCACCTTACCGTGGTGGCTTGGGTTATCATGAGATGGGGGAGAAACAAGTGGAGACACCAGTATTGTGACTTATCGTTCCCTTCTCTGCAGCACCTTGAGCTGCTTTGTCAATTGGAGCCTGAATGGATCCTCTGAGCAGTGTCTTTAAGGTTCCTAAGAAGATGGACCAGAGTTGGACTTCCTGAGTCATTCTACTTGATGTTACAAAGAGGCTCTCTCTTCCTTAAGCTGAGATCAGCTTAAATTAGAGGAAGGACCTCTAGTTTAGCTGTGCTAACATTCTAGCTTCTAACCCTTTAGTATTTAATTATATTTCTAGGGGATGCGCTTTGTCCACACCCTCTGAGATAAGCTAAGTACAGACGTTGAATGCCAACTCTTCCAATTTGGTTCTACTAATTTTGTGTGATTCACTTACTGCCCCCACTCTCCTAGATGCACTTAGTGTTCACCAATTTTGATTTATACTTATTGAAAGGAGAGGGTAAGAAAAGCCTCAGACTGCTTCATAGGGTAGGAATTTTGGAACAGATTCCTACTTGCAACTCAACTCTTGTTCTTCTTTTTCCTCCTCCAGCTGACACAATTGAAAATATTCAATATTTCATGAGGCATAGTCCAAGAAAACTTCTAACGCTGTGCTGTAATGTGATTTGTTTTTTTGTTTTTTAGAGCTCTCTCTATTGATTTGTCATTAAAACCTGTCATGCTCCGTGTCCATTGTACAAGAGAGAGGAAAAAAGCAAATGCTTTATAAATAAATTTCTGAGGATGTGCAGAGTGCACTTGGAATAATGGCTGGGCAATAGCAGAGCCCCTTATTGGTTCTCCTGTTGTGCTTTGGCCACTGTTAATGGTGTGTGAGTCTTATTTCTATTTAAAGCCACTATGGGCCTCTGTTTTTCATCTTTCAAGTTTAGGAAGAAATGTAAAGAGAAATGTAAAGACAAATGGGGAAGTAGCAGGTGGGTGTCTACCTGTCTCCCCACTTCAGATTCCAGCCATGTCTGATTACCAGCAACGAGCATGTTTTATGCTAAACGTATGTCACACACTTGCCTCTGGTTACAGCACTCAGTACTAGTGCCATTTATCAGCCTAAATAGCAATAAATTATAAATGTGCCAGAAAAAAAAAATGGATGTTTAAAGAAATTTCCTTCCCCGCTTTCCCTTTGTCATTTTGTCTCATCCAGGCTATAATTTAGACCACACAAACATGGGTTTTAATAACTTGGGTGGTTGAGTTTGGGATTGGCAGGCATCATTCCAGCTTGCTGGCTCTTCCCGAAGCAGCTCTGAGTTATGGGTGGCTGGAAAGGCTGGAGTTCAGTGGTCATGTTGGGTGAAGCCATCCCTGGCACCAAGCGTGGTGAAGGTATTGGGTGGAGATGTGTAGGAAGTCCTCTCTGCTCAAGTCCAGTGTGTCTGCCAGTTCTCATTAATCGTGTAGAATTTGTTGCTCCAGCCAACTGAAACAGTCTATTCTCAAGCCTGGAGATTGTCCAGCCAACTGAGGTAAGGTTGCCCAAGTATTTGCTCTGGGGCAGGGCTCTTGTGTATGCACGAAGTCTACATCATCCAGAAAGCTTAGATTAAGCCCAGGCATGGACACATCCCCGCTTCTTGCCCAGTTTTGACTCTTCAGCATGTCCAGTTTGGTCTAGGACATCTTGACTGTGCCGGTGTTGAAGGTTTGTGCTGGTTTTCCTTTCTTTCAAAACGTTGGAAGAAGAAAAGTTGCCACCTGCTCTAGTGTAGGCTGCATGGCCACAAGTGTCCAGAGCCTTGTGCTGCCTGGGTCCAAAAGGAAAGTTCTACTGTGTAACAGAAAACTAGTCCCCTAGACCTAAAGGTGGAGAAATACCCTATTCATTGATTAACACTGATCTGCCTTGGCAGCAATGAGTGACTTGGTTAGCCTGTTGACACTGATATGAGTCATCTCCGTGGCTTGATAGAAGGCAGAAGACTGAATTCTTTAAAAAACTTCAATTTGTGGTGATCTGTTGCCCTAGCTGTCTTGGGAAACAAGTCTATAAAATGAGTTGAGGATCTGATTTGGAGGCCCAGGTGGAACAAGACTTTCATTACAGCGTAGGAGAGCAGTGGATGCTTTGGGCTGTATCATGACTTCAAAAGGCATTTTGTTGGAGTTCTTCCCGAATTGCCTTTTAGATCAACAGAGTTATTCCCTTATCCTTTCACTCTTGGATGGCAGCACATATTTTTTTTCATTGCATTGTGTTTTTTTTTTTTCTAAGCAGGATGTTCTTTGATTGCCTCTGCATCAGATAAACTTCCTCTTACAGATCTCAGAGCCAAAACAGTGGCTTTTGTGCAGCCAGTGCCAACCAACTATGGACTTTCTCTACACATGCTTATATAAACTCGCTTTACTTACCGTGAGAGTGTCCAGAACAGTTCAGATGTTAAAAATCATCGTGTTTCTGGTGGGAAATGATTGCACGGAGCTGTGCAGGGAGCACTTTGATACTGCGAGTTGCCAGCGTTGCCTGAAACCAGCGCTGTGCAAGACAGGCCAAGCAAGTTCTGAAGA
>JAVCKT010098527.1:0-10671 GCA_032273925.1 Rhynchotus rufescens | reverse complement strand
GCAGGATGGGCTGTTTTGTTGGGTTTTCCACAGTGACTATACACAGAGGGAACCTATGTGATAAATTCAGATAAACCAAGAAAACAGGACCAGATGAATCTCCCCTATATCTCTCAATATATGTGTTTTACATTTTTAAGAAATGCAATGCACCAGTGCTTTCAGCAGTCTCAAATATGCATCCCATTAGATAGTGTCACTAAAGAACCTTTCTGCTAAGCATTGGGTGACAGAAACAGTCTAGATTTGATATTAGAACAGTATTATTCTGTTGAGTTTTAAGCCTGAAGTCAAAAGAGTTTTTGTTAAGCCAAAGATATAATTTGATGCAGGGATAAACTGTCAGTTTCTTGCAGTAGCAATCAGAGAATAATCAGTTGATCCTCCTCTTTGTATGATAGATGCATGATAGACATACAGATGTCTATCTTCATGAAAACACTAGCTCTTTGGCTTCACCATTGCCCCAAGTCTTCTCTCCAACTGGTGGTTAAAGCAAGAAAGTCTTAGTACTAGCAATAGGCTCCTCAGAACTGTGTTGATGCAACCACCAAAGAGATACTTGGGGCGCTCCTAAACAAAGAGGGTTGCACGAACCCATGCAATCTGTTCCCACGGGGGAATCATGCTCGTTCTGCAAATCAAAATACCAGAGAAGTGCTGATAAACTGCAGAGGATGTGATGTAGAAACTAAAACTTAAAAAGTCAGGAGGGAAAAAAGATTAAAAGGAAACAATATTCACAGTTTGTCTAATCTATGACTAAGGGGACCAGAACTGTCTACAAGCATTTGCTAAATGTAAAAACAACAAAGAATGGCAGAGATTGGTTTAGAATGGAACAAAAAGTATTATTAGGAGCAGTGGGAAGTAAAAGAAAATACAGTTTGAAATGCTGAACAGTTTAATGTATTCAGCTGCAGACATTCATATTATATAATGGTCTTTTTAAACGCTATCTTTTTGTAAAGAACCCTGGCCTTTTCCAGAAATATCTATTTTTGCAGAATTTCTGATCATAATTTGTCATCTTTTTTTAACAGAAATGATAAAAACAAAATCATCCTTGGCTTTCTCTCATGAGAAAGTGCCTAGCTTTGAAAGCAATGCCATCTGTAGTCTTCTTAATGAAAAAAATAAAATGTTATAAGACTTGTGGCTGAAACTGCCCTTCATACTCGGGCTCCTGGAAAGGAAGGAAGATTCCAAGATTTCCCCTGCAGTAACTGGGTCTATTCAGAGATTCTCACTAGGAATTTTTATGGAAATCTTAGAAACAGACTCTTGAAAGCCAAACTTAACAGAGTTTACGGCTGAGGAGAAACTAGCTGAGCTTCCCAAAATAACCTTTGCTGCGAGAGAAAGCCATCGTCCCAAAACTTTGTATTCAGTGCCTTTCGTTTTACTTTCTATGAGGAACTGGTGCCATTTATAGGGAATTTTATAGGAAATTACTATCATAGTTGCCATGTCTTGGATGAGGGAGGTTGGAAAGAGAGGTGTTTCTTCTCCAGTGCTGTGAGATTCACCCCATAACATGGTGCAAAGTGTTCTGGGAGGCTTTCTGATGGATTCAAGGCAAAATTAAGTATCTGCATACATTTGTTCCTGTTCCAGCATCTTTTAAATGGATGTCCTTTTGAAATGCTTCATGGAAAATGTCAGTCCATTTCTGATTATCTTTGGCATTTGGAAGTTTTTTTGTTTTGTTTTTCAGAAGTCATAATAATGATTCCTGTATCAATGCCATTTCCCTCACCAGACTCAAAATATCTTGTTGAAAGAGGCCTTTCTTCTTGACCAAAAATCTTCAGGAGACAGACTGTCTGTCTGCCACTGCTTCTCAAGCTTCTTGGCCACGTGGAATCTTCTCCTTCATCTCTTCCAGGTGGTATCCAGACAAATTATCTCCCACACATGCTGACTAATTATTGTTCTTGCCCAATTACCACATGCCAATGCTTCTAGCAAAAGCAAAATACCTTCACCCACTAAAATGATGGTCATGAGATGAATTCAAAATGTATCTCCCATTTCTCATTCTCCTTATAGTAAATTCATACTAGTCAGAGCTGTGCTTTCCTATTCAAGCACGTAATCAAACATGAGCTCACAATAAACACAGCTGACTGCTTTTCAGCCCCCTGAAACACAATATGGAACAGAGCAGGTAACACAAAAAGCCAAAGTGCTTTTAGTCTCAAGGTTTATTATATGCCCTGATTAATTGCTTATAATTCATAGGAGGAAAATAATAATTTCTCCTTTCTTTCTTAATTGCCTTCAAGTATTAAGAATTCAACTCCTTTTTCCCTCTTTCAATCTTTTAACTCAACTGTTGTTATCACGGGGCTTTCTCAGCACTATTCTACTATTGGTTTGCATGGTAGATGGTTTGTATTGCTAATTAGTGTCTGTTAGTGCTGGTATTTCATTCAAGCCTTGATAAATGGAGATGAAAAAGAATAAGTCATCAGAATAAAAGAGAACACAAGAAGCTGAGCTTCGTTTCACTGATCACTGCAACTTATCTCAGCTTGAAATGCACATATTAATCTTTTCAATATGTATACATGGCTCATATTGTTGTAATTGCTTTGCTAAAATGCTTCTTGAACATGTCATCCAATGTCTAGGTAGTATAAGGGCTTAAGAGTTGTCATATTCATCTAAATCCAGAATGGGACAAAAGTATAGGTAAAGGAAAATATTAGCTATCACTCATTACTTAGATAATAGGTCAACTATTAAAAACATATTAAAATATATTAAGTAAAAAACTAAAATTGGTAAAATATGATCCTATTACCGATTAATCTGTGGCTCAGGATTTTTTCCAAGTCGGAAACCTTAACTGTCCTTGATAGAAGTCCTATTAATATAGTTGGTTGCAAAGACTTTATGAAAGGCAAAGCATTTGCAAACTATCTAAATGGAAAAATAAAAGGAAAAGTCCTTTTGCCTTCTTGTAGAGAGGTCATAGAGTCTCAGAAAGACTAATATCTCATCAAGTAGGTGAGCTCTGAGAAGCCTCACAGCACTGAGTTAGGAGAAGTAGAAAGACATTTAAATTAACGTTCCTAGAATAGGAATGTTTTAAGTGACTCACAGTCATATATTCAGCCCCATCAAAACAGAGACTTTGCTGTATGCATAGGAGCAGAATATTAGATTTGCAAGTCCAGGAGAGACAATACCTGAAGACATCAGCAGCGTTTAGGACAAGCTCTTAGAATTGCCTAAGACACCTTAGTTCCCCTTCGTATCTAGGTCTCAATAGAAAGATAATATCTTTCTTAATGGCTTTCAGTAGCTGGCTGTTAGAGATGTGCCCAACTTACATGAAAATGTGTATGTAAGGTGGAGATTGGATCCCAACTTGGCTCTTTTTCTTCCAATTTTCTTACACTAAGTTGTGTTTTCCAGAAAGATCTGTGCCGTCCTACTTTCTTCAGTAGGAAAGAAGAAATTTGAATGAGCTGTTGCTAAGTGTAATTCTCTTGTTTTCTTCTCCTTGCCAGCTATTTGCCAGCTATTATTTTCCTGATTTCATTACTACCTTTTGATGCAAGTAAACTCTAATTTGGGCAATACGAAATATCACTTCTAGAATCATTATTATTTCTAGAAAACCTTCTGAAAGCCAGCTTTCCCCGTAGCAAAGGCATTTATCCCCTTAATAAGGACAGCCGACTGACATTTCTCCAATGGCGAAAAAGGTGATAAAAGGAATTTGCCATATTTGGATGAAAAATGGTCATTCGGTTTTGATTGGTCAAAATGAAAACTTGGAGAGGGGTGAAGAGGACATATGTCTGACAGGAAGAGATAAAATCATTTCATTGATTACTGAACCACAGAGCATGCAAAGTGTAGCTTAATGGCAAATGGTAGACTCTGAAAAGGGACTTAAAAATTTCCACCCCCTAGCTTCTGTTACAGCCGGCATAAGGGTTTTATAGCAGTGCAAGTTTCAGATTGTCCATTTATAAAATCATTTTACCCCTTTGGATCTCTTGGAGAGGATGTATCAGAGCAAATTTGCTCTGGTACATTGATAAGATGGGAGTTGCAACCTGGACTCAAGCTTGGTCCACTCTAACATGTTTGAAGAAGATCTGTCCACACTTTCATCAGTATAATCTGCTGTTAGTAGCTGACCAGCTAGCTATGACTCTTGGGGAATGTCCCCAGAGCCAGAGGAGAGGAATCCTGCTTTCAGGCAAAGTCTAATAGCTTAAAAGAAATTCTAATCAAAATCTTAATAATCTAATAGAAAATCAATGGGCTTCAACTATCTACCCAACACAGTTTAGCTGAGCAGTGCTACAGGAATATCTTCTAATTATTGCAATATGTTTAAGTTAGCTACTGAAATACCCTAAATATTTCACTGAGATGTAGGTGCCCTCTATAACACCAGTCTGATGCCCTGGAGGCTGTGAAGATAGGGCTGACACCTCCCAAAAGCCCTAGGCCCCTGACAATTTGGATAACAGACTTGAGCTGCTGCAATGCAACACCCTTTGCTCTCCTTCCAAGCTTTAACATGAACAGTTGCGTGCTAGAAAATGTTAAAATATGGAGAAATGGTAAGGGAGATATGACAAAGCTGAAGGCTAAATCATGGTGATGATGCTTTTTGGCATGTAAAAGCTTGAGACAGTAGTAAAACATGAATAAGCCCTGATGTAAAAATCTTTCCCCACAAAAACAGTGAATCAGAGATTTCTATTTATCCAGATGTTTGAAATGAAAACCAAGGGAGGCATATTTTCTCTTCACTTTCCTGCACATTTTCTGTCTTGATATCCCCACCTTTGAGGCGCACAGTCCTAGAAGAACTTCTCTTATTGCTATGTTAAGATGCCATAAAATCCATCAGGCGTTTTACATAGAATTTAGCCCAGAACAAGTTATTTTTTGTGATTTTGTGCCATGGAGAAAAATCAATTTTCAGCATCTTTTTTTTCTTTAACTCCTACTGGGATACATTAAAAATGAGTTCCACTCCTAGCTCTGTGCAGTGAGGTTTTCTGACTTTATCTGAACAACACATTTTCGTGTTTTCACGTGCAGAAAGACTCCATATGCTGTGTAAGCTGGTGTAGCTGCAGCAAAGCATGGGAGCTAGGCCATCAAACCTGAGCTCTGGCTCTGAAGTGGTCTTCCCTTTAATTGCAGCTTTCCTGCATTACCCTGCAGAAGAGATCACTGCAAAAGAACTGCTGAATGCAATGAAAGTAAAAGTCTAGAGGAGGAATAAAATCACATGGTTTGAGCATACAAAGATGGGTTTAGAAAAGTCAAAGCCCACCTTGAAGCTGATAAGGGATGTGAAGGGCAATAAGAAAGGTTTCTCTAAGTACATAATCAGCAAAATTAGGTCTCTGTATATCTCTACATAGATATTACCATTTTCTTTGCAGAAGTATATTGCATTTTAGGAGAATACTGCGTCTCTTGCAAATCTTTTTTTTTCTTTCTTGTACAATAAATCAAGGACATCAAATTGTAGGCATTTCAATCTGCGGATGAACCTCTCCTCTTGAGCCAGTACAGTCCTGAACATACCAGCAAAGATGGTCAGAGAGCCAAACATCAACCAAATCCACCCGAAGGGACAGTAGGCAAAGCAAGTCATCTATACTCATGACCTGCTGCGAAAAAGCTCTTTAAGACTGTTGCAGAGGGTCTGATCCTATAGGTGTTTCCTAAATAGGTTTCAAGCTGAATTTCCTATGGGTCGATGTGGTACCTGTCTGTAAACCTCCTTGTATATCCTACATGTAGCATTTCAACTCATGTCCAACTTAAAATCCATTTGGCATATGAGCAAAAGTTGTCAAAGGTGACATTCCCATAAGCCTCAAAATCAGCAGGACGCAAGTCCACAGGAAAGTAAGCTTCCTGAATTCCCATGCTCATGGGCTCTCTATTTTCTTCCTCTGTTAACTCATACAAAGTTAAGTAAAATAATATATCCCTTCAAATACAGATAACAAATCATCTGCTGGCCAAAGGAGGGGAGAGAAAGTGACTGCTACTCTTAGTCCCACTCAGTATTGGACTAATGTCCATATTTTCTCTGATAAACATGTTCCTAACATGAAAGACTAATTTATT
The DNA here is from genome assembly GCA_032273925.1 of Rhynchotus rufescens. Taxonomy (NCBI): domain Eukaryota; kingdom Metazoa; phylum Chordata; class Aves; order Tinamiformes; family Tinamidae; genus Rhynchotus; species Rhynchotus rufescens. Next base: position 4,545 of record JAVCKT010098527.1, on the reverse strand, counting down.
TCTGATATTTATTTCTGATATTTATTTCTGATATTTATTTCTGAAAGTCTGATTTATTTCTGGAAATCCTAAGACATAACTGCATGGTACTTGCAAAACCATTGTAAGAAACCCCACTAATGACCAGAAAAAGTGACCAGGCTGCATGCAGGTGAGTAAGCCAAAATATAGGGATATAAAAACAATACATGGACAGTGAAAACTGAGGCTCACTATGAAATGAAAAGAAACAAGAGCCCCTGCAGCAACACTGTGAAAACCTTCCTTTCTGAAAAGCTAGACAGTTGTTGTATTAAAGTAGCTAATGAGTCCCCAGTGTGGAAGTGCAATTATTTTGTTCGTTTGTTCACGGTGCCTGTGCTTCCTTGAAAGTTTGATACTGAGAAGCTGGAAGAAAACCAGTTTGTTTGGTTATCCTCTACTAATGCTGTGTGCTAATGCCCTTTTGGTTCCATCTGCACACTGAACACAGAGAAAAAACAAGGGAGACCTGGCCAGATAGGAAAGTCAGATGGGAGGAGAAATTGAGAAACTCCAAGAGGAAGACATGCAACCAAGCCCCACACAATTTGCAAAGAAAGAGGCTTTTTCTTAAGAACTCTGATGTGCATCTTTGTTGCAAACTGGAGATAAGGGAAAGTGTTGGACTAAGTATAGGAGAAAAAGATAACGTCATGAACATACTTGTTTTCAAATCTTGAATTTTGTTCTCTTTTCCTCAGCAGAATCAAAACTCTTTCTTCAAACAACACATTTCTCTAGTGTTCAAAGAAAATCCCTTTATGGATGCAAAGGTATTTTAATGCTTTTACTGGGCTCACTTTAAAGTCAAGTTTCTGACAGAACCCCTTCAAAACCTGGTGTAAATGTTGGTCCCATCACCTCTACACTGAATGTCCTCTCCAGAACATTTCTTCTACGTCCTAGCAGATCAGCAGATTCTGTCTCCTTGTTGAGCTGGAGAAGTCTCCCCACCAGAGGTGTGATCAGCACAAGTGACATTTGCCATCAATACCATCATTGAGCCATCAACACCAGCGCTCTTCATTGTGGCTATGTGAGAAGGGACTGAAACACATGGGAGGTATGCAGGCTCTCTAAATAAGTAGCAGGATAGGAACCCAGATTTGGTAGCTTTAAGGTATTTCTCAATATTGTAGAGCAGGGAAGACTAAGTGCTAGCTGGAAAAGCCTGCAGTTTTGGTGTTTATATATGTACTAGACTTGTATAAAAGAGCACAGGAAAAAGATGTATGCTTGGTATGTGTGTGTGTGTGTTAATATAAATATTTCCTCAGATCCTCAATCATTTCTATAGCTTGCTACATTTGTATTGACTCTTATTGGTAGTTTTTCTGAGTTTTCCTTGATCTTTTTTTTTCGTGTGTGTGTTCTGCTACAGAATCATCTGTTAGGTTCTCTTGCCCCTGAGAGACTCCAGCAGGCAAAATCTACCCTTTGGTCTAATGCAAAAATAATGATTCACCAGAATAATTGTTTTCATTCCTGCAGTGTTACAGAGACAGTCTTTCATTTTAGTACATGAAGTTTTACTCTTTCTATCTTTTTCTTTCTCTTTCTCCCTCTCACCCCCTTCCTTCCTTCTTTTTCTTCCTTCCCTTTTCCTTCCTTGCCCTCTTTTCTCCTCCTCTTCTTTTTTTTTTTTTTTCCTGTTACTACTAAAATTTCTGGACTCAGGAGAGCTCAAGCCCACCTTTAACTTTTAGCTCATTAACTCTTTCTATGCTGATTATTGGAGACTGAGCTCCCAGGTCTGTCCCAGTTTAGTGTTCATACAATTTTCATCTACAAATGGAAATCTTAAAAAGATACCATGTGACTGAACATAGGATTTCAAGGCAAATTCTTCTGCTGGTATAATTGGCATAGCAGCATAGGTCACACTTGGGCTTATAAAGTGCACTGTGGAGCTGTTTATAATCTGCCTTCTTTAAGTTCACACATACTATATAGTATGTTCACACATACCATCTCTTAAGGCAAGGAAGAAGGGTTATATTATTTTCAAGTACAGCAGTCCTTGTTTTATGACAATCAAAGACCACACTGAAGAGTGAGTCACCCAACCCATAACAGTATGTCCCAAGAAACACCCATTTCTTATGTTCTTTTTTTTCTGTACCTTCTCTGTGTTCATGCCTCTCGTCAAGCCAGCAGCAGGATTCCTGCTCTCAGTTCACTGTGTTCTCAACAGTCCATTAAAACAAACAGTCAAAACAACCCGAAAGGTTGTTTTGCATGATAGAATAAAAGGGGTAATAGACTCAGAATTTTGTTGTGTACGTCCCTCAAAGAGAAGAAATCTTGTTGTTGGCACCCCTGGGACACTATCACTAAGTGTCATATCTCAATATCTGCAAATTAGCCTAATACATATGACCGTGTTAACTGCTGTACCTCAAGAAACCTTGTTTACCAGTTCTACATGTATTTGGTTGCTTTCTGGACATCCAGTGCACCCAAAGATGTACATTCAATAGTGATTACTCACAGAAAACGAACTCCTGTATTTTTCTTAGTTGATTGATGCCTTATGGTCTTCTCTGTTTTGTGCCAATTATTATGAGGCAGAACTGCCTGAATTAAGCATAGACAGTCTAGGAAATGTGCCAGTTAATAAATGCTACAGTAAACAGGGAATCCCACCTGCTTGCAGGTGTCTCTCTTGTTTTGTGGGACAAGAGCAATGTGTTTAGTTATATTATAAAAGTCATTTCTATTAATTCCCAAAGTAGAAAATTACCAAGGTGCAATCAATATTGGCAGAGATATCTCCAGTAGAGTTCAAAATGGAACAGAAGGATATGAATAGTTGTGCATATAAGCCAAGAAACTCAGGTTAAATTGTTGTTTGGAACAAATTCAACATCTAAGAAATGATATTCTCTGAACTATGATATTTCTTTCCATGGTAATAAATAAATAAATAAATAAATAAGTCTATTCTTAACATCTTTGAGGGAGATATGGGGGAGAGTTGTCTACCCACTGGCAGATTTCAGGAAAATGAGATGTGCAAAATAATTGTTGTTTGGAAACTTCTTTTCTTTTTCTTATTTTCACCAAGGGAGATTTTGAAGGTGATCCAGAGCCAGATAACTCTGAGTGCCAAAAAATGTAACTACAAATTCTGGAAAATGCTAACACTCTTGAGGCTGAGAACAAATTGATAGAAATCTTGCTCATGGTGGACAAGATAAACTAAAATATTATATCAGCAACAAGCACCCACCATTTCTTAATGAAAAGAAGTCATTTTTGAATTTCCCAGACCCTAATTGTTTTTGTCCTAGTCTGGGAAAGTCAAAACTATGAAGTATTTTAGCTGTATTACACCTTTGTGATTGGTTTACTTTCCCATGTACCATGTCCTGTTTACCTTGGACAATGACTTTGGGATGGATTCCTCTGCAGGAATAAGAACAAAGGAAGTGGAAAAAAATGCATAATCCAGAGCCTTAGCAAACAAGAAATTAAATTAACATCCCTAGATTTGAAGAGAAAGGCAGGAAAAAGGAGAGCTTGTTCATACTCCTTTGTGCCTGTCAGCTTTTCAGAAGGAAAGACAGAGAAATAACTAGGAGAGAGGAAGACTTTCTGCTGGTCAAGGAGGATTGAGTTAGGGATTATTTAGGCAAAGTGGAAGCACATAAATCTATGGGTACGAATGGGGTGTGCCCAAGAGTGCTAAGGGAATGGACGAGTTTGTTCCTCATCCTCTCTCTATCATCTTCAAGAGGCCATGGAGAGCAAGGGAGGTGCCAGAGGACAGGAAGAGAACCAACATCACTCGAGTCTTCAAAAAGGGCAAGCGGGAGGAGCCGAAAAACTACAGGCCAGTCAGGCTCACCTCCTTTCCTATAAAAGCAGCTCATCCTAGAGATCATCTTTAGGCACATCAAGGAAAAGAAAGTGATCAGAAGTAGTCAGTATGGATTTACCAAGGGGAAGCTGTGTCTTACCAAACTTCTATGATGGAATGGCTGGCCGGATGAATGACTGGTGAGCCGTGGATGTTGTCTATCTTGATTTCAGCAAGGTTTTCGACACTGTCTTCCATGATATTCTCATAGGAAAGCTACAGAAGTGTGAACTGGATGGGTGGACAGCGAGGTGGATCAAGAACTGTCTGGATGGCAGAGCTCAGAGGGTCATGATAAATGGGACCAAGTCTAGTTGAAGGCCTGTGGCCAGTCATGTCCCACAGGGATCAGTACTGGGCCCGGTGCTGTTCAGCTTGTTCATCAGTGCCTTACATGAGGGAACAGAGTGCACCCTGAGCAAGTTTGCAGATGACACCAAGCTGGGCAGAGTGGCTGACACTCCAGAGGGCTGTGCTGCCATCCAGAGGGACCTGGACAGGCTGGAGAGTTGGACAGAGAGAAACCTTATGAGGTTCAATAAGGACAAGTGCAGAGTCCTGCACCTGGGGAGAAGTAACCCCAGGCACCAGTACAGATTAGGGGTTGCCCTGCTGGAAAGCAGCTCCACGGAGAGGGACCTGGGAGTCCTGGTTGACACCAA
>JAVCKT010098526.1:0-10671 GCA_032273925.1 Rhynchotus rufescens | reverse complement strand
CACAAGGAAGGTATACACAAGGTATACAAAAAAAAACAGCACTGAAGAATTTAGGAATTTAGAACAGAATTTTTAGGTTTAGAGGTAGGAAAGTTTTCTACCTGAGAAGGTCATACAGATCATCAAATAAACCAGAAAGTTCAGAAGAAAACCTTTAAAAAAAAATCTGGCTTACATTAGGATGCAGTTTTGTGCAATATTTATTGTAACAACTGCTGATGAAAGACACCGCAAAGGGTTTTCTCCTTTGCTGTTCTAGACTTCTGAAAACACAAAGGTATCCTTCCTTACTATAGAGGACAAAACTTTCCTATCCCATCTTGTACACCAATGGTTGCATATATTTGAAAAAGCGAGACACACCTTTAAAATGATGTATTCACTACTTATAACTAATTCTGATGTGTGTTACAATTAGGAGTAAAAGTTATCCATTTTTAAAATTGTAAGGAAGGTAATAAAAAGTAACAAAAAGTATTTTCCAAATATGATGAAATGTCTCAAAATAACGTCAATGAGCATTTTGAGTTCCTGATGAGACCTGCACCTATGGGGTCCAAATTTGCTCTCAATTACATATTTGGTTAAAACGGAATTAAAGCTACAGAGAACAGCCAAAACACATGTCCAGGCCAATATTTCTATTCTGTTAATTTTGGAAACTTTGGAACTTTCAGCATCCTTTTCTAGCATAAGCTTTTTAAATATTGGGAATCACAGTAACTGAATCACATAAAAACTATCAATATCCTACACTTCCTGGTAACAGGAAATAATTCAGTCTCTCCCAACATTTGAAAATTAGTCCAATAGTATATTTTGCACTGACTGCATAATTTACTGTCGCACAAGCAATGTGCCAAAGAAATTCAGTAACTGTCAGTCCTGAAGGCCATTTCCTTTTCAAAGAATCATAGTCAAACCAACTGACTATACCGCAGGACATTTTTGGTGGTTGTTGCCTACTTTTAAAGCTTTTAAGGTTTTAAAGCTCAGACGCTTACCGTCTTCTCAGACTGCTTCTCTCTGTACAGGTACTCAAATTGTCAGAAGTTAATGAACTCCCTAAGTTAAAATAAAGTTTGATTTTTTCCATTCTCTTATTTCACTTTGTAAAGTACTACATCTAACTGCTGATGGCTTCTTTGATCACCTTGCAAAATCTTACCTCTTTCCAATTTCACATAGAGCCAACATTTCACCAGCTTTCTGTTCTTGACTCTCCAACATTAGTGAAGTAGTTCTAGTGTCTCTGAAATGATTACATACCAAATAATGTAAGAACACTGTTATTCTTTTGAAATCTCTCCAAAAAAGCCATTCTTCTTTTATTGCTAGCTTGTCATTACTGGTTGGTGCCATTTCCTTCAAAAGTAAGTAGCACTAAAACCTATCGATTCAAAAAGTTCCACTCCAGGGAGTTCACATTGAATTCAGACAAATGATGAAATTTATTGGATCATCCAATTGCCTTAGCTCAAAAACACTCTGGATTACAAAATAGGACAAAGAAATCACCTTGATGATTCCTTAAATTGATAAACACATGGGCAGACCCCTATCAAACACTTTTCCTTTATGACACAGAAAGTAGCAAAAATTAACATTGCTCAAATGTATTATTTTTTCATGTTCTCTTGTATTGAAAGAAGAGAACATACCACATTTTTGTTAGTTAAATTACTAATTAAAGCAATTATTTTCAGGAATGTGAATAATACTAATTTAAAATGATAGGAGGTTGTTTTAAGAGAGATAATTACTACTTCTCCAAGCCTCAAATTACAAAAGTTTCCATGCTGGGACATCCTGAAACTCTGATCATCTTCACATGCTTTCCTTTCTCTGATCAAACCCTTCAGAGATGTCCTAGTTCTCTTTAAATGTTCCACGATGGAAACTTGAGAGTAATGACCCAAGATTACCAGCCACTACTGTGTCCAACAGGACAAATTTCATGAAATAAAAGGAGCTTTCAAATGCTAGCTCACTATTTCTGGTTTTTTTTTTCCCTTCACAAAGTACTAGTGCTAAAAGCGCTAAAAGCTTATGCAATTTTCCGAGAACTAAATTAAAGACCAAGTTACGCTTCAGAGATATTTTCTATAGACTTTTAGATACAAATACCATTTTCAAACACTAGTAATTATGTAGACTGGTACAAATATGTGATAAATAGATTTTATTAAGGTTTTCCCTGAAAAAATCACCACACCAGCATGACATACATTTAGTCATTACTCTGCTATGTTTCTCCTAGTACCAAACACAGCCAAGAACCATCATAGTACCTTTAACAATCCTATCAGCCTCATATTTAAAACAAAAATTAACTCAACCTTTCATGCATGTTTCCTTAACCATATCTGATAGTAAACTAAACAGCAAACTACCTAACGAGATACAAAAAGTCAAATAAAACTGGGGAACAAAAAAAAGAAAAAAGAAAACAAACAAACAAACCAAAAACAACAACAACAACAAAAAGGAGCTACTCAGGATGAGCAAACAAATCATTGAGTGGAATCTAAAGGTTCCCTAGCTTAGACTCTAGAAAATTCAGATGCAAATCATTTAAGCAAATCAGTGGAGTATAGATACTTTTCCAGTCTTTATCACCAAAAGCAGAGAAACAAGCAATGGTTTTGGCTAAAGTTTTCATGCTATATCATATGTAGGTCTATAACCTAAAATGATGCAAATTAAGTAATTTTATCGCCCACTGTTACTTGTCTTTTCACAACATGAGATTACTCTTAATTATAACTTAATTATACTCTTTAATTTATATATAAAAAAAATCTTTCTCCAACAGACTTGTCTGCTACATACAAATCTATCCTTCCCTGTTGCAATATCACATCTCAATAGCTTGTCTTATAGTCAGAAAGGCAAAAACAAACAAAAAGTCATTATTTAAAGATACATTCAGTGTTATTTTAATAGGCATAGACTCTTCCCTAGGTATTGTTTGATTTAGAAATCTGCTTTTTTTTTCATCTGTTTATTCTTATGTTAACAGAAACAAAGTAAAAATGTTTTGTGATAGTGCCATGCTGCTTGCTTTGTTCTTGGAAAAGCAGGGCACACAGAATTTCAAACTTCAGTTTCTGTACTCCACGAATAATCACATAATAAGAGATTAGCAGGTAACAAGGCACCAATTGTTACAGCTAACAAGACTTACTTGTTGGAGCAAACAAGGTATCTGCTAATATTATTGCATAAATTCTTAATAAGCATGTTCAAAGAGAGAGAAAAAAAATTCTGTTTATCTCCAAAAAATAAAGCAAAAATGCAGCAGATTTTACTTCAGGTATCAGAAGAGAGGACTTTTCAGAGCCTCATCACAAATATTGTGCTACTAAATGTCAAGTGTTAAAAAAAAGAAAGAAAAAGAAAAAAAAAGGACTTTTCAAGACTTTAAATTTTTGTCACACAGCTTCATTCCTAATTGTGTTCACAGCACTGTGTTCTAAGCAGTTGCAATCGGAATTATTCGGGATTATTCAAGAAAAAATTCTTTTATGAATAAAAAGGTTTCCTCTTTCATGAAGAATTGGTAAGCTATCACATAAGCTGTTAAGTCACCAACATATAATATTAAGAAGCATCCTCCTATGCAATGTGTCACTTGTTCAATCTTTAATATAGTTTGCATAGTAATAAGCTAGATGTGTGGAAAGGGTAAGAGCATACAGTACATCCAGAACAACAGAACAACAACAACACAAGGTTCTTTTGTAAGCCTTAGGAAAGGCCTCCTAAGCACTATCTTTAGCTTTATCTCAACGCTTTTATTCTCATAGGGCCACCATGCATAAGATCTCCTTTATTCCCCAAAGAGTATAAGCCTTCTAATAAAATTCTCCTCTGCTCTTCCACTGTTTATATTATTCATGTCAGTTATTAAAAGATCCCTTCGAGTGCCTTCCTGTCTTTGTGCAAGCATTTCCCTACATCTGCGGTGCGGATGGGCTCGTGCCGTGCTCTTGTGATGAGCTGGGCTCGCGCTGGCCCTTGCTGATAGGCAACCCTAATAAAAGACCAAAATTCTGACCATAAAAGCAGTTTTACCTTCAGATCCTTCACAGCAAAGATTAGAGCGAGCCAACAAGAGAAAGCAGCCTTTAGGATATCACTGCAATAAAGAATAACAGAACCTTGAGCGGGGTCCAAGATCAGAGCAGTGCATCGACCATGCACTGTATCGTAACATGATGTGTTATTTCTGCATCAGTGCTTAAAAATGATTAGAAGAGCTGCTTTTATCTGTGCTACCAAAAGACGGTCTCCAGTCTGATATCATCTGTCCTTCTCAATTGCGGCAAGGAGAGAAATAAAGTCCATAGTCCTTCATGTCACCAGAGCAGAACCAAAATTCAGGGAGCAGCAACAAAGTTGCTTTTCTGTTGAGAACTGCCCTCCAACAACAGTCAGGAAACAGAAATATGAACAGAAAATGTATGGACCCCAAGCCCAGGCATTTGTAGGCCCTTGCACTGACCCCTTGCAGGGCCTAGCAAAAAAAGGCAGGCAAGTAAACACAGCCTGCCATGCACCCTGACAGACGCCAGCCAGCAGCAGAAAGGCTACATCCACTGCTACAGGCCAAACCAGAGTGAGAGGGGCCTAAGCTGGGCCCACTTACACTCCTCTTTAGAATCCTGGGGTGCATTAAGAAGAGCATCTCCAGCAGGTCGAGAGAGGTGATTGTCCCCCTTCACTCAGCCCTGCTGAGGCCACATCTGGAGTACTGTCCCCACTTCTGGGCTCCCCAGTACAAGAGGGATGTGGAGCTGCTGGAGAGAGTCTAGCGCAGCACTAGGAAGATGATCAGGGGCCTGGAACATCTGCCCTATGAGCAAAGGCTGAGGGAGCTGGGCCTGTTCAGCCTGACAAAGAGAAGGCTGAGGGGGATCTGATCAGTGTAAATACCTCAGGAACAGGCTGCCCAGGGAGGTTGTGGAGTCTCCTTCTCTGGAGATCTCCCAAACCCACCTGGATGCCGCCCTGTGCCACATGCTCTAGGTGACCCTGCATGTGCAGGGAGGTTGGACTAGATCATCTCTAAAGGTCCCCTCCAACCTTAAGGATTCTGTGACTCCTGGCACAGTTTTGGCCTGTGCTAAAGCACTGCCACATAAGATGCCTGACAGTGACCAGGGGAAAAGGACAGAGAAGACCATTCCCACCGCAAAATGCAGAAGAGTTCGATCTCTCTTGCTAGCAAGTATGCTTTCCAATCTGGATGGAAGCGTTCTTGAAGTCAGAGAGTCCCTCAGGACCGCATTCTTTACCAATATACCCATGATCATGGAATCTTGCAAATATCTTGTGATCCTTTTAAATCATCAAACTCTTTCTCAAACTCCTAATTACCAATAGTTACAAAGTCATACAACCCATGCGTCCTGCAAATGAGGCATCCGTTCCTTCTGCAGCAGTCAACCACGTTACATGTGGCACAATGTTCTACAGAGAAAATGAAATATACACACTTTATCAGGGTGGAAGTGGCACATTTAGAGAGTATGTTTATCCAGGTAGGGGGTGGCTTCCCCTCCTATTCTTTTTCAAAAGCTAAAAACATGTTCAAACATGACTTTTTGGTAATATCAAAGGAGATAAGAAGTTGCTCGCTGAAATAGAACAATAGAGCCTAAGGTAGATGGTAAAATCTCTGAGGAAGGGATGCCATTAAGTAACAATGTAAGAAACACTGGAAATTTCATTCACTCCAAGCTACAAAATCTATCAGGAATACAAGTCCCAAGCAAATGGAAATTAAATTAAAAAAACTTGAAGCTCATGAGAAAAAGAAACAAATCAAGGGAGGTTCCTTGATTTTCTCAAGAAAAATGAGAAGCTTCTATGAGAAGCAAATGAAGACGATCAGAAGTCAACACTGCCTGCTAGATAGTAAAGGTTTGGCAGAGAATAATGGTAACTTAGATAGACCATCACAAGTGGACCTCAACAACAACTACAACGCTACGAGTGTTGAGATCAGCCACAGAACTGGGGAAGAAAAGTGGATGAATGGCAACTACTACAGCACAGGCAAAACCACAGCTGTACCTATATGGCAGGCTGAAATTGCAGGAGCTGGTAACAGCCTCTCCAAAACTCAAAAAGAAGTGATGTGTTAAGAAACATGTCAGGAAGAAGGATTTATAAGCAAATCTACCAAAACCATGGAAGAATGTCACATTTTGACTTGAGCAAGGAACTGGAAGGTTAGAGCACATCAGTAAACATTTAGTAAGTTTTGAAAGAAAGAATGATTAAGGATAGAGGAAAATGGAAGACTGCAAAAAAGCAATATGGATTTATCTTACTGGAATTAGGTAGGACTAGTGTTGGCTATTTTCCCTGATTTTAAATACTCAGGAGATGCATGAGATCTGCTTTGTCTGGACATTGACACAGCATTTGATAAAGTACCACAAAACAACTGACTAGATAAAACAAAAATTGGAAGCTGTTAGTTGAGTTTTTCAACAGAAGTCTGGGATCAATATTGTAAAATATTTTCATAAATAACTGTGGTACTGTAGGAACACAGTGAAGCATTTAGATGATAACATACCTCAACTTTGTGAGATATTGTATAGAATTAGGATATTGTGCTAGCAAACCTTGAAAATGCAATAAAATTAAATTGTTCAGTTTTCAAGATAAAACATCATGGACTAGAATCAAGAATTGTGACTACGACCTGGTTGTTCATTAGTTGGAAAAGATGCAGAGGGTGAGACATAGCCTACAAAAGAAGTATTGCATTGGTGTCATAATAAATGGCATGGACAAGATCTTATTAAAAATTAAGGATCAGGTACAGATAATCATGCACTTGCAGAAACATGCACTCTCACAGAGAATTTTTAAGCCATCACTGATCTATATATTTTTCACTAGATAAATGTTAAACTCTTAAAATATATAGGCTTATTTATAGAACGAGTCTATAGAAAACAACATAGTCAACAAGGCATGAGTTTTAGCTTTGGTAGATGTCTTCTAGTAAAGTAAAAACTCAAATTGTTCATCTGTATATGTCTGGAATGTTCCTGCATTCCAAAGGACTATTGCTAACAAATATAACATAGCAGTTGTAGTCAGCTATATTTGTTAGATGTATCTAACACAGCACTGTGCAGTCAAGAGAACTGGCAATAAGATCTGAAAATCAGTGCCCTGTTCAGGTGAATGCAAGGAGCTCAGAATTTGCTTATTTCAGTTACCTAAGACCAGCAGGCTGTAGCCTCAAAGCTGCAGAGTTGTGCATCTATTTACCCTCAAAAAAAATCATCTTAACAAGCTTTTTCTAATTGTTATGAAACAGCTTTAGATACCAAGAGAAAGAGTAGAGTATATTAAAAGTACTCTCTATGTTATACACAATCCCACAAGTTCCAAGTTTTTCTTCTCCATAATGCAAATCTGGATTAACAAAAGAAAGTTTCTTTGAAGACTAAGAACATCACTAGTTATTGAAATAGGCAGGGGCCACTACTGAGGACAGTCCAGTAGGGTGAAGACACCATTGCTAAAAAGAGTATCATTATAAAATCATTATAAATCATTATAAAAATGATTTTGAAGCGCCTGAATGATGCCAAATGACACAGCCTTTTTCTACACAAAGGACCCTATCCACAGGCACCAGTCATGTCTTGCCCAAGAAAACAGCGCTCAAGACATTACTGGGACTATCTCCACTGTAAGATCTCATACATATCTTGCTGTAATTACATTACCATGCAAATATATTCATTTTGCAAGAGGATTTCTACAGATTATTTTCCAAGTTAAAAAGGTGACTGACTAAAGCAGCCTGAATCACAGTCATCACAGTCTGTAAGGGAGCCTGATCTTTGCTCCTGATCCCTTGTCAGAGCAGTCTTACCCTGCAACACAGGTAAATGAAGCAGTTTCTGATTTTGCTTCAGTTCCATTAAGGCAACACTGTCATGGACTCAGCACTGCTAAATGAGGTGTTCCTGCATCTGACTGCACAGCAAAATACAGATAGAGAATGAGAGGCCAAGGGCAATTCCACAGAAATTTCTTCTGCCTCAAAAGGTGAAGATACCTCTCAATGGAGGTATTTTCTATGTGTGGCAATCACTGAATTTGTTATTGTAACAGGCAGCAGTAGTTAAGCTCTTAGCACTCCCTGAACAGCTACCAACAGCAGCACTACCAGCACACCTGACCAAGCATAGTTCCTTGCGTAAACTCAGGCAAATACTGAAGAAGTGGAAAGGTGCTCTACACTGAAAAGCAGACAACTTCTAGTTCATGGGAAATTAGTGGGTAAAAGGGCCAGAAGATTGTTAAATGTGGCTTCATACTTGAGGATATCTCACATGGGCTCAACTGTACCTCCCCTCTCCAAAGTGGCTGGAACAGAACTTACTCTGAAGTGAACACAAGGCTATAAGCCACATCCTAACTGCACGTGTGAATATTTACATGCAAAGCGATCCAGGCAAGTGATCCAGGAAGGCAGTAAGAACATACAATAAGTCTACAACAAAGACATTGTAACCTATATTAAAATTATCTTTAAAATTTTTCACCAAGGCTTATTTGGTACTCATCTGAGACAAAGTTCACAAAATGTTGTCTAACTGTATTCATACCATTAAGAACTTCTCAAACTTGACTGCTCACCAGAGAGAGCCATCAGAGAGAATTTCTCTCTACTGAAACATGAAGAAATAAATGTGACATTCAAATAAAGTTTCAACAGACTTAATTCTTAACTTGGAAAATAGGTTAGGATGGATATAGAAGCAAAACCTCTTCATGTGTAGAATCAAAGGAGGGAACTCATGTCTAGGAAGGCGATCGTCTCAAGAAATAAAACATGCCTTGAGTACACAAAGATCAGTAGGCCCAGTACTCTCATCTTCCATGCAATCGATGAGTCCTCCAAGGCCATAGTATTGTCTATGGCATAGCCCCATGTACTGAAAACCAGAAGCAAAGGAGAGGAGGCTGTAATGAAGAAAGAAATTATCTGAAGGAAAGCAGGAATTATCAAGGGCGAAAAGAAAAATAGGTAAAAGTCCTTTGAGAAACGTTCTCCTTAATTTAAACCTGATGCATTCAGATGTCACTGAAATAAGATTCTTCGTAAATATGATGCCAAATTAAAATGGAAATCAACGTACAAAACAGAGAAGCTATTCCATTCCTGACAAAAAAAATCATGCAAGAAATTTGTGCTCTATTAGCAAATAGCTAAGCTGTACTCTCAACAAACAATACTTAGATAAGATATTTATTTCAGACAGCATCAGCACTTATGAAATTATCTGTCATTTTTCCAAGGGCTTTTTTGTTTTGTTTGTTGCAGTACACTCAGATAGCAAAATTCCTGGCACAACTGAAGGGGGAAACCTTTTGTATGGAGTGCTACAAATACTGCAATCCATTCACATCGTGTTTCCTTATCTTAATTTTTAAAAAGAAGCCATATCTGAAAATAGTATGATTCCTTATCCTTTCCACACATGAAATGAGAGAATCCCTAAGACTTGGGCTTTGAGAGGGTGAGAGCAGAATCCTCCTGTGAACAACACAATTCTTCAAAGTTTCCACTACAGTGGCATGTACAGTAAATCGTGCAAGACACTTTTCCCAATAATAACAGAGCTATATACACTAACAAAACAACCAAGATTTGTTTTTTTTTGTTGTTAAAAAGATGATGATAGTCCACACATTATCTTTACAGGGATGCATTTCATGTTTAAATCTCAAACATCCAACACATCAATGCCTTAAGAGTAAAAAAAAAAAAAATAAAGCTGTTGAAAACCTACTTTTCTAAACACATACCAATCTTATTGTCTTCACAGGTTGTTCCTGTGGTTAGGATAATAGTTAAGATGCATACATCATTTTAGCCAGTGGCCTGTATGACACAGCTTAGACGGCTTAGAAAATACCTAAGTAGCAAAAGGAATTAAATAATTTACTGTGTGCACGGTAAACCATAGAAAAGAGACATAGGCAATTTATTGGTAATATTTTTGTAGTGTCAGAGTTAGCACACAAAATAAAAACAACAGAACTTTACTGTTTACTTTACAGTACCTAGTATTACTTTACAGTAATACTTTAAAGGATTACTTTAACACATTTCAGCATTTTCAACAAATGAGGAATCATCCGGGGTTGGATTACTGCAACACGTCTGCCTAGAGAGGAGACTGTCACACACAAACAGTGAAACCCAAGATTTTTACCTTTAAATAAACCATTTCTAACAGTCACAGTGCCTAAAGGCAAACCAGTTTCAGTCCTTTGCAATCTTAATCCTGTCATGGCCAATTTCCACACAAATTCTTGCACAAAATACTGAGATCTGTGTACAGGAGGAAATTTAAGTTGCCACAGCAAAACAGCAATAAATATTTAAACTGAAACTCAGGACCTTGCTTGTAGATCACTTTTGCAGAAAACATAAATGGCAAAAATACTTCAAATCTCATTTTCTTAAAAGAAATCTGAACCTAATATGGATTAGTCTGCATTTCAAACTGTAAGGTAATTCCCCTAACTAACACCCTTTAAGAAACTGTATACATTTTAAGAACAGTGTTCTACAAATATTATTCTTTAATTATGCTGAAAGTTCACTTTTAGTTACTA
>JAVCKT010098525.1:0-10671 GCA_032273925.1 Rhynchotus rufescens | reverse complement strand
CTCTTGGAATCTCACTGAGTGACCATCTAGAAAAAAAACACTGTAGTTTCAAGCAAGCCTCTGCTGGGATCTAGATACCAAGATGTACAATCTGAGGTGGGAGGCTCTTTCATGAGGCATGCAGCCAGTATTGTATTCCACCACTCAAAGAAGTGGTTAAATTCAAAATACCAAAACAACTTCTGTTCCATCTACACTTGTTTGTAGTTGAACATCATGAATAGAGAGAAGGGAACAATATTTACCAGTATGGCATAGCATAGATAATCACTAAAACAGAACAAGACTCTCAAGGGTCTATTCACTCTTCAGAAAGATATTCATCAATAAGACATTTCAGGAGCTTTGTGTTACAGATTCTGAATTGACTCTAGCTGCACAGTGTAGTCATGGCATTAAAAAGGTACAGTTAATTAAACTGTAACTGGCCATACTGTCCCAGACCCAGGTACTCAGCACTTTCTGGTTCACGAACTCATTCATCACCATCATGCAGAACCATGAGGTGGCAGTGCAAACAGCATCAGGCTTTTGCACCAAATGCATCTCCATTTGCATTGTATGACAGGAACCCTAGTAGCTGACACTGCTTTGTGTTGTTCCAGAGACAGCTGGTATAAATTGCAAATACTTCATTTTTTATATTCTTCTTCAACACAAGCTGTGTGAGAAACCTGCCAGTTTACTCAGCTCCTAAACATATTTTTCCCTACTTTTTTTTTAGTACCTAAGTAGCACAACACTTTGTGCTCATGTGTTCTGTTAACATCTCTTATAACTTGCTGTCATTTCAAACACATATGAAAAGATATTTAAGCTTAAGGACAATAAATTATTGCAGTTAACATGCAATTAAGCATGCTATAAGCATGTTATAGTATTGTAAGACAAATATATCCTCCATAAAAAAAAAAAGAAGTCACACATGGCATTTTAACATTGTATCATAGAAAAGGAAGGTTGATCTAATTGCATCCTATGACCTGAGACAGCCATATAGCAAAGATGGTTGCATCCCAAAAAATACAACAAGTTGAAAAGTTACAATGAAGAGAAGGTTCTCCAGGCTACCACTGCTGCAAGAAATTCCAGTCTGCTCTTCCAGGACATAGTGATGGAGCCAGCTTCTCAACTTTTACCTGAGATTTTCAAGATTAGATGTTCTTGTGCATCAGAAATCACGCATTCAAATAGGATCATAAAGACCTGACATCCAACAAGGCAAAGGGACTTGAGAATCAGTTACAGAAGCAACATGCCTTAGAATTCATGAAGAAATATGACATATTTAACAATATAATTTAACAATATATAACAATAAACCCAATCCTATAACGCACACAGATACTTGATGAAAATTAAAACATCCCATGTCAATTTAGGCAGATTTTTCTCTCAAAGACCAAAGTTTTGTTGGTTTAGCTTATTGTCTAGAAAAATAGGGCTCAGAAGAAAGCCAGGCTGATTTAATCTGATCATAGACATAAAGCAACAATTTAATAACCCTTTGCAAAACTGATGGATTGTTACTCTGAACATAAACTCCACCTTTCTACTAAAAGGATTTTATTACCTTTCAGATACAAGTTCTATACTCCACCAGATCAAATTAGAGCTGTAAAAACTATTAACAGTCTATGTCTGTTAGGGACTGCATAGAGGAGAGGAAAAAAAAAAAAAAAAAAAAGAAAAAGAAAAGAAAAAAAGCCACACACAAGTTCTCTGGTCTTTGGTGATGCTGACCGGAGAAGACATTTCTATTGGTATCACAAAATACTCCACAGAACAGCTTTGGCTGCTTCATTTTACGCTCAACTTCCAAGTTAACTAAGCACACAGACCTCTCCCAGCAGGAGCTCAGTAGCTGGTAAAAGCCACAGAAGAGCTGAGCACTTAGTGCCTGAGTGACAACACTGAACAAAATACAACGGCAAACTTTTGCTATGTTTATTTACAAAGAATTTTTTAGTTGCCTCAAAAAGCCGCCAAAACCTCTTGAATGCTAGGAACATGAACAGTCTCCAGTGCTATGTGTAATGCATCTGAATAAGCAAAGAAGATTTGAAACTTGCTTCGCTTACATCTGACCAAAAATTCATGAAGTAACAGCCTATGAATTATGAAATTTGGAGCTGAATAATTCTTAATCTAATTATGGTAATTGGGCGACATGTTACCTTGTGTGAAGTCAATCACAGTTCTTCCTATTAACTTAAATAGAAGCAGGATTGCACTCCTAATGTTTAGCAGGTATGTAAGCCTGCTTCTCGAGATGAAGCAAGAGCAATTCAGAAATACTAATGAATTCACAAAAACTCCTGTGGGAGTGTAATACATTTCACAAATGGGCAAGTTAAGGCAGAGAGATTAAACAATTGCAGACAAGCCTGAGGCCAAAACAGGCAGCACAGCAGAGACCTGCAAGTCTTCAAGATTACCTATTCAGGCATTTTTAATTTCCCAAATATAAAAAAGCCAGAGGGGGTGGGAAGAAGGCTGAAGAATTAACCAAAGCAAAATAAAGTCAAAATCTGTCTTCAGTGAGGCATAAGGCACATTTAATTTGCCCCATATGATTCATCTTAAATTCAAAGTGTTCACTCATGTAAATTCATATCCCTTAAACAACCAGTATTTACTATCATCACCAAGAACTGGTTCAGCATTATATGAAGTTTGGACACAGCATCTCCCTTTCCTCATACTCGAGTCCCAGAAAATATCTGTATTAATCTACCTAGTCTCTCAAATCCACTCAGAACGCTTACATACACAGGGGGCAGTTTCAGAACAGTAAGTTTCACCCAGCCCTTCTCTAAGCTTCCTTTTTACTTTCCTAGAACTCCAGCTAGGGTGAGGGCTGACGTTCAAAGGGATGCTCTTAGGCTAGAAGCAAAACATATTGGTGCTATTTATCAGTTCTTATTGCAATAACCATGAACCTCCTTCCCCCCATCCCATATGGAAAGCTGAATCACGTCACACTACGTACTTCAGACATACAACAGTAAAGATATTTTTCTTCCAAAGCAGTCCAGTCAGTTACAGTAGAAAAAAAGGAAAGAAGAACAAGCAAATTTAAAGCTCCAGGTTGTACTTTCAGTAATGGCAGCTAGAGCCAGATACTGCTACAGCCCAATTCCTAAATGACTTAGGACTGTTTGCTCCCAGCTGAAAAGCAGTCAACTGAAAAAAAAAGAGCTAGTTAATTAAAAACTTAAAATTCAATGCTGAAATTAAAATCTTTCCTAGAAAATGACAAAAGAGTGTTTATATAATTCAGCCTTGCATAGCTGATTAACCAATATGCATCTTCTGTTTTGATGTTAACAAAGGAAAACAGCAAGTTACTTTTGAGATACCATTTTGAACTAGACAATTGGAGAATTTCCCATCATGATGTGCAAGAAACAAAGGCCTAGAGGGAAGCCACGAACAATCAGGTTCTGTTAATAGAGAAAGACAGAATGGGTTTCCAGTACTTCACCATGTTAAGAGGAAGGCAAGAAAGAAAGCCTAATGCTTTACCTCTAGTTACCATGTTGCTCTGCAGAGCGCTTTTTTAATTACACTCAGGAGTCTAAAAGCTTAATAATTAAGAAGTCTGACAATATTATGATGCGCAAGTATCTGGAATAGAATGAGTATTACAATCATTGACTGTGCACCACCACCACAGCCAACACCAAACAAGGAACAAGCATTACGTATTTAGCTCCAGGGGTTCCTTATATTTTCTAAGCTTTCCTACGCTATTGGTGCAGAGATGCAATGAGAAAAGAAGCTGGCAGAAGCTTCGGGGACCTGCACAGCTCATCCCCACTTAGGAAATTGTACTTACTGCTGTTTTCCTTTCCCCACTTGACGTGTAGGCTGGGGAGGAAATCAAGCTTTGCTCACACCCCCTTGCCAAGGACCAGTCAATGAAGGGGACCACACAGCTTTCATACAAAGGGAGTCCTCACAGCTTTCAATCATTTAGAGCTTCTCTAGCCATGAACAAGTACAGCCAAAAGCTGCCCGTGAGTCAGTGAAATTGGATAATTCATGAACACACCCATATCTTAGAGGATTTCATAAAGCTGAATTTCATAAACTCTTTTTAGATAAACTACAACCCAAATATACTTCTCAAAATAAGCATACTTTCCCAAATCCACAAGAAATTCTCAGACACATGTTCCCGATTTGTGTATATCATAACAGATAGGATCATCAGCTTTGTTAACAAGGAATAGCTTATTTAAAAATAAAACATTAATCTTCTTCACAAGATAAATAGGCTTCTTTACAGCTTCCATCTAAGTTCCATTCCTTTTTCTTTACTGGGTCCACAACTTCTACGCTTCAACTATGCAAGGCACAGAGTAATTTCCTCATTAAATAACTGATTTAGCTCAGTGTATCCAAGGGAATCGGAAACAATGATTAGATCATTACCAGGGGTTTCTGACAACAGGTCTTTACAAGAACAGAGAGAGAAACGCAACATGCTATCTACCACCATGCTGCAGAGCAAGTGCACTCAGCAGAGTCCCGTGCATTCCTAGCCCCAAGGTATCTGCACATTACACAGTCTGCCTGCATGGAAAGGGGAGAGCAGCTGTGCACGCACCTTCCTCTTTAGGCTCTAGCTCTCTAGCTTTTTAGGAGAGCCCAATACGCAGGCAAAGAAAGAACTACTTGATATCTTGGTTTGATTGTGAAAATGGGAGTCCAGGCACTTACACATGATTAATGTTCCCTAGGCCTTCCTACCTTAAGCCATTTGAGCACTTTCAGAAAGTGTTATCCAATAACACAGTTACATTTCATATTTAGATAGCATTTTATAAATTCAAAACATTGTGCAAACATTAACTGATTAAACCCAGAACTCTCCAAATCCGTTCTGCAAATGGAGAATGCACCTGCCAGACTGTAAACTGTAGCCAGTATCACCTATATGACATATACTCTTGCTCCTTCACCTTCTAGTGTTGTCTTCTACTATTGAGAAGGATGGAACTCTGCCATCCTTACACTTCTCCATTGGTAAGTTGTGGGCTGCTCCCCATCGCCTCCCCTTCCCAATCTCAGCAAGCTCAGGTCCCCCCACAAAACTGATGTACTCCAGGTCCTTGGTCATCATGGCAGCTTCTGCAGGTCCTGCCAATTTTTCCACATCCCTCTTGAGGTCAAAATGGTGAAGAGAAGCTGAGGCTGGTACTGCAACCCAGGTATAGCCTCGCCACCACGAAGGGGGCAGGGATAGCAATTTCCCTCCAAGAACAAGACAAAAGGCAACTGGGAGCTACGAAACAGACAACAACTGTTGCACAGACAACAACTAAAGTACACAAGAGAACAATGAACAGCTTCAGTCATATCAACTGCGACCAAAGCAGATGTACCTCAAAGAAAAAAAGAAAAAAAAAAAAAAGAAAAAATCCTCAACATATACCTACAACAACAAAAGGTAGATCCCTTACCTCATATCTGTTCTCTCCAGTTCACTATTTTTACTTAGATTGGACTGCGATTAATTTAGAAACCACACTTATGGTAGAAAGACATTTCTTCTATAGTAATTTTGAAAGCTGCCTAACACACTCTGGGGCTCCATATAAAATGACCTGCCTGGAATAGTAAGTACACTGCTCTTACCAGAGCAAATAGGCAAGTCCTGCATTCTTCTAGCAGGTAAATACCTAAGAGGCTTCAGAATGGGTTTTGCATGAGCACTAACAGTAAAAGTTCCAGATCCCAGTGAATATCATGGACGAAAGCCTGCACAAGTCTTTCGCTCCAACATGCGCCAAAAAATGCACGGCCACAGGGGGTTCTGCACACTGAACAAAGCATGCCAATCATTCTCATGTGCTGTAGTTACTCTGAAGGTAATTCTCTTTCTACAAAGACCAATTTTTATCTTAAAAATAATGCATTTAGATAGCACAAGTATAGATATGAAGAAACTCCACTTGGAATTCAGCTAAACAGAATCAATCGCATTTCATCACATGAACTTTCTTCCACACAGAACCACTGGAAAAGAACAGTCATCTCAGCCCAATCTAGAATTTCTGTCTCACAATCAAAGGGAGGAAGTGATATGTGTTTTTTTTGTTTTGTTTTGGCGGGGGGCGAGGAGAAACAAGGGGAGGGAGGCCACACACAGAATTGAAATGGGAGAGGCCCAGAAAGTGCTGCAGGCTTTTATGATCAACTACATTCACTTTTCATTCTTACTGAAGCTATCTGGTAGGACCAATTCTAATATTCAGATTTATCATTCTGTTGACATATTGAACAAATTACCTTTAGTTCACTGACATTCTAATTTCATAGAAACAGAGTTATGCTCAGAAGGTCCTGACTCATGTATCTATTCTGCTTGGTTACAATTACTCCATTGTCTTTTCACTTCCCCAAGATACAGGATAAATGAGAAATTTCATTCTATTTGTTTTCTGCTCGCTGAAGACAGAACTATTGTCTTATTAAACGAGTATCTCCCTACTCCAGTGTTAGGCAGGCGATAACAGAACAAGGACTGGATGGCAGAGTGAATTTGAAATAGCTCACAACCTGAGTTTTACCCAACCTGGACAGCACTCAAGTTTAGACGCTGTCTCTGACAGAATGATTCCAGTTGATGGCTTCAGCAAGCCCATATTGCAAAGTCATTACTGTTATCAGCACCCAAGCAAGACATTTCGATGATGTAAACGTCACTTCCGCAGTTCCTGTACTGCAGATACTCAGTGACTTTTGACCTCAGGGGTGTTAAACTCTACTTGCACTAAACCTTGAATGCCTCCTACTGCTCACCCACACACAGTAAAAATCCAGTGAATGTTACTTTCTAAGATAACAGGTATGTTACCAGATATGCAAGAAGTATAGAAGTATTTAGGAGCCCAAAGAGCTCTGATGCACCCACGCGAACCATCTTACCTGCAGACTTGCTTTTAGCTCTAGCACAGCGCTTTGCTGCTAGTGAAGCACTAACAGGAACACTTCAGTTCACAACCCAATGCACTGTGGTACTCTGGCACAGCATTTTATGCAATTTGGTTTATATGGAAGAAAGAAGAAAGAAATAAACGGTGCAAATTTAAAGTACCTCTGTGAAATCTTCCATGCCGTATTTAAACTCACAAGTATCACTGGTGTTTTAAACACAGAAGATGCTTGAGGCTTAGGTTTTTTTCGAGACTGAGGTGCTTCTAAAAGTTGGTAGATACTACATTATTAATCACTGTATTATTAAAGGAGGAAAGACCTCCCTTAATTTTTATACTGTTCATGTAATTTGCTTACATCCTGTATTTCACCTGCAGGTCAGTCATCCTTGCCTGACTATACTATACCCCTTTCCTAAAAGGCTGCACAAGGATGCCAAAACTTGTTGCAAGGTTAAGTTAAAGTCAGACAAAATTCTGTCTTCTTTGACTATAAATAAAACCTTGTGGCTACGTGTCAAATGATCCAGTGTTTGGTAAATGCATGTGGGTTTTTTTTTTTTTTAAGTATCACTTCTAGCCTTAAATCAGACTGACATTCTTGTTTTAAGGATGAAAAAAAAACTCCCTTAGGAATAAACTAGGAGAGGGGCAGACATTAGGCTGTAATACTAGGGTGAACAACAGAGTTCTCCTATTTCTTGTGACATCCAGCCTCATAGGATTTACCACTAGTGCTTTACAATAACCCAAGTCCTACAGAGTGAACATGCTACAGGCTGTTGCACAGCTGTTGAAAGATACTCTATAGAAGTTACAGGAGATGCCCAAACTTCATTAAACAGTTCTCCATCTCTTTTCTTTTTAGATAAACGTAAATTTTGTGGACTTATATGCAGTAGAAATATGCTGCTTACAGCACACCACAATGGAAGCACTAATAAGACCATACATACCCTGTACATATGTATTATGTTTGATAGCATGCACTTTTACAGTTCCTACAGGCACTATATTTCATCAGTACTGAAAAGGTTTAAATGTTTTTATTAAAGTATTAAAAAACAAAGAAAAATGTAACACATTTTTCCTGTCCATTGTAAATTCCTATTATAAATTGGAAGCTTGTAAAAATTAGGTATGGAGATGCTGAAATGAGAAACAAAGCTAAAAGATAATTGCAAATAAATTCAGAACAGTTTTTCTGATAAAGTCCTCTTCCCTCAAAAAGACTGAATTTAATTTTCTGAAAGAGTAT
Source organism: Rhynchotus rufescens (assembly GCA_032273925.1). Taxonomy (NCBI): domain Eukaryota; kingdom Metazoa; phylum Chordata; class Aves; order Tinamiformes; family Tinamidae; genus Rhynchotus; species Rhynchotus rufescens. The sequence continues at coordinate 2,466 of JAVCKT010098525.1, read as the reverse complement.
AGTAATCTAATTAAAATCTAATGAGTTACGACCCAGCTAAATGGAAACAGAGCTTACACTCTCAACGCGAAATTTACAGCTGACTCTGGATGGCTTCTTTAGTCTATTTCTCTTTTTTCTTCAGTTTCCCACAGGTCTGCCCATAACAAGAGAAGTTCACACAGGGTTTGCTTCTTTGACTCCTCAAGCAAATTAAGAAGAGGTGGCAGTTGATGCAGCAATTGACCATCAACTGACAGACAGAAGGAAATTTTTATAGTAACTGCACATGCAGTTTGTGTTTCTTAGATATTTCACCACTATTTGAGGAAACATTCCTAGCAACTTCTAACACTGAGGACAGGCAGGTCCCAAAGCAGACTGAGTTCAAGGGGTAGGATGTAGCTTGCCAGCTCCAGGACCACAGGGCTGTTGGGGGCTGCCTGCAGAGGCTGGTGGAGATGGGCCACTGCCTGCAGGAGCTAGAGTGCCTTGCTAAGTACAGAAAGAATGAGGAGGTCAGTAAACCACACAGCATCTGAGAAAACAAGAAATACTGACCAGATTTTCCTCCAAAACCTACTTTGAAGAATGCCATAGGAACAGACATGGAAAGATCTCATCAGAGTGTAAAAATATCTGATGGGGGAATGGAATACAGCAAAACCAAGACACATGGGCGACTTTTCAGTGGTACCTTTTTACTCTTTACTGTGAAGGTGGGCAAACACCAAAGCAGCTTGTCTAGACAGGATGTGGAGTCTCTATTCTTGGAGATAATCAAAATGCAACCGAACATAGTGCGGAGCAACCTGCCCTAAGTGACTCTGCTCCAAAAAGGATGCTGAACTACACAATCTCCAGAAGCCTCTTCCAACCTCAATCATTCTGTGACTTTCAATGGCATCTCAGTTCTATGTTCACAAGATACTTCCTGCATATAAAACCTCATATATAGTAAATTCAGTTTGATATCTTGGGTCGAAATACTAAAAAGCATCCTGGGATTTGACCTCAGTGCACATATATAGCTTCAAATTTTTATCATCCTCTTTGCCTAGTATGCCCAAGCCAGGCTATTCTCATGATCTACTGCAGTCAACTCCCTAACACAGCAGATTATGGTACCTTGTGTGGTGGAGTTGTAGGCTGACCAAGTATCTTGGTTTATAAAGGACTGGAACATATAATATTCCAAAATAAATATCACTTTTAAGAACTAAAGTATTTCATATTTTCTAGGGAGCTTAAATAATTGGTCAATCTAGTGCTACCTACATTATAACATACAGAATAAAACTGCCTCTGCAGAAATAAAAGTGACAATTCATTCCTAAGTCTCTATAAACTTCCAGCAGGGCTACCAATTTATGCCACAGGTTTCTGTTGTGTGGATACTTATCCCGCCAGCAACTGAGCTGCAGCTACCATTTATTTCACATAGATCATCCTAAAACCTTCATAGCTGGTGAATTCTATCCTAATAATTCAGATGCTTTTAATGTAGTAACTCTCTTTTGAGCCAACTGCTTTAAAAGATACATAAATAAATCACACTTGTCTTTCCATTTTTGCCCAAGATACACATTCTTAATACTCAACTTGGTAGCTATTATTCTAGATAGATTAGGGAAAAAGAAAAAAATCTTCCATTTTTAGCTCTAAGCATATCAAGTGAAAGACACAACAGAATCTCAAATGAATTTTCAACAGGAAAAGAGTACTAATGTCCTATTGCAGTTTCTTAGTATCAGGCTTATATAAAAGTAAAATCTTAAGATACTGAGAAAATAAAGACATTTTCAGTCTAGACTTTGCTCTTCTAAAGCTTGCAAATTACTCAACATTTGCCTCAAAAATCAATCATCTATTAACAAAACAGCCATTCTATTTTTTCCTTCTCCATCTTTGACCATGTATTTTCATACAGCATCTATCACTCTTATCTACTGCATCTTTTGTTAGCCCCTAACTCACATGCACATAGGGACTTTTGCATAGACAGGACAGAGGTTCACATACAGAAAATGCGTATTTGAACAAGTGGAAGAATTCTCAACAGTAGACATGTGCTTGCTGATGCAGAGAAATATTCAAATACAGGATTGTGATGTCCTTCACTGAGAAAAGCATCTCCTATATTTGTTTAAAAAGTTGAAATAAAATTGCTTGTGTACTGTGTCCATGGCAATCTCTAGAACAGCACTTCTTTTCTAGAGCCAAGCAAAGACAGCTTATAAATATATATCATATACACATATGTCAATACTTGAATGTTCTCAGTATTTTGAGAGGATATATAGTTTAAATATCTATCTGCGTTTTTCATTACAAAAAGTCATTCCTTGCAGTCAGCTCCCCTTACCTCACTGTGCCTGGAAAACTCACATTGAAAGGTGATTAGTTTGTGTTACCTTGATAACATGCCAATTACCCAGCACTTGAAAAAATGGCCTCCTATAAAATCACACTGCAGTTAATGTAGCA